>JAOTRC010000013.1:13444961-13457837 GCA_027497675.1 Cyprinella lutrensis
TATCTATCTATCTATCTATCTATCTATAACATTTGAAAATTTTTGTATAATACATCACATTGCAGAAAAAATATACTACGGTCATATTTGTTCTTTTTTTCCATTTAAAAAATGTATTGTAATTGTAAGAATAAAAAATGATGAGAATGCAGTTGTTTAAGATTGAGTAGTTCAACTTCTCAAAATTATTTCAACAACATGTACACAGCTTGATTTTCAGTACAGACCCTTTGCCTAAAAGTAGGGATGAGCCAAAATTTCAACCACCAAAAATGGCATTTTTGGCCAAAAGAGACAAATGGCTGAAAATATCCGCTCTAATCATATACGCCCTGCTGCTTAGGTGTAGTGCTGTGTATCACACCTAGATAGTGCATAGTCCACTCCATGACACTTGAGAAAAAAAAAATGTAATGGTGCATGCGTTAAAGAAATCTATAGTATAAAGTGCTATATAACTAAACATGCCTTAACTGGAGTGCTAAATAGTACTAATATTAACATCACAATGATTAGATGCTTGCTGCTGTCTCCACTGTCATTTTTGTTGCATGTTTATTTTGTTATTGAGAGGAAAGCATGGAGCGCATATTAACATATTCTACTGAAACGCCGCACTCAGCAGTGCAGATGGAGTTGGGATGTTAAATGAGCTCTCAGATTCAATGTTTCCCGAGTATTGTATTTAGCATGGCTTATTTTGAAAACAACACGACTCTTGTCGATCTCCTTTGTAGTTTCTTTATAGTGGTAGCCAAAATGAGTCCAGACTTCAGACTTGTATTCCATAGCAGGATAATTCTATCATCTCAGGGTTTAGCTGGGCTTACTAATGCTAATGTTAGCGAGGCACCCGTATTCTTCACCACATCACAGTTTGATTCTCTTTGGAATAGCCCTACTGTGAAGTATCATGGTGTGGTATAGCAGAGCTCAAGTTCAGTCTGTGCATGATCCGCTCTCTACTACACTCTGCTCACATGACCCGATAATATCAGATTTGTAGGACAATATTTTATTTGGGGAACTAGTCAAAAAATAAATCTTTTAAATCTGATTTTGTTGCATAAAACTGAATAAAAGAATAATATATTGATATTTAATATTCATATATTTTCTATCCAATTTTACTTTCAATAAAAGTGTAGTTATTTTATTGGCTTGTATTTCTTAAATTCAGATTCATTAAAACGATTGAATTTCATAAGTCTAATATTAATACAATTACACAAAAAAAGCACAAATTAAAAATAATAAATAAATAATTTTCTGCTTTGGCCCATAATTTTTATCTCAGTGCATCCCTACCTAAAAGCTGTGATTTGTGTCTCACCATCTGTGGGTCATTGGAGCGGCTGACCCAGCCTGAGATCAGCTTCAGAGTCTCTCTCTTCACTGTGCGCATGCTCCTGATGAGAGGCTGCTTTGTCACCATCTCACCTACAAAAACAAAAACAAATCAAATAAACAGACATAAAGCACTTGTGGTTTTTGAGTGAAGTCTATTATATAATGTTTATGTCATGACTCATGTATTCAGAGAAAGTCAGACTTTCTCATTAATAAGAATTTTCTCAGGCAACTATTTAGTTAAACTTTACTCATTCTGTTCTAGCTATAGCGCTATATATAGCTGCTCAGACAGCCCTGTAATGGACCGCTGTGTTCACACACACACACACACACACGCACAGCTAAGCTCTGTGACAGCCTTTTGTCTTCCAGCTGAGCGAGTTTGTGTAATCAGACTGACTTCAGTTTAATGCTGGTCTGTCAATCTGAGACAACCAACTAGACATGTGCCCGTATTCGGTAATGCGATAAATCGTGGTAATGAATATGCACGATATTGTTATCACGGCCACTTCAAAATACAATGAAAAATAATAGATCCGAATTAAGATTTTTTTTTTTAATGTGCATTAGTTTATTTTCCATCAACTACTTAAAAAAAACACTATGTAAAAAGATATGCCCAGTTAATGTTAGTTAATAAAAATAAAGCTGTTCATTGTTCATGTTAGCTCAAAGTGCTTCAACTAATGTGAACAAGATTTTAACAAAGAATTAATAAATGTTGAAATTAATATGAACAAAGATCATTTCATTATTAGCAGTTCATTATTAGATCATGCTACCTAATGTGAAATCAAATCAAGAATTTAATTGAAATTGTGAAAATTGTGTTAAGCAATAATACAAACAGTAGCCTACCAGGAAATTTACCATGTAAACATTGTAACATGTCACTAAACTTAATAAAATTCTGTTTAGTTACCAAATGTTTTGACAATCACAATTACATATTGTGATGCAAGTTGTTTTTTTTAGATACCCCCAATCAATCCGTTTCTCGTAAATTAAAATTTCGTGATAATACCATATACCGTGATAAAAGCTCAATACCGGCACATGACTACAACGAACAGAGATGCATATACACGGAAAATATACACATGAATATAGTAACTCTAGAATGAAACTTCTTGTTGTGAACACACATGATAAAATCTGAAAAGTACAGAGAGAATTGACAGACTACAGAAAAACACACCGTTGGTCTGGATGGCAGCAGAGATGTTTTCACTGAGGCACTTGTATACATTGAGCATGTCCAGGTAGATGCGACCCAGCTGAATAACAAAAGGGTGTCCCACGGCTTTACACGCTCGGACGTTGGTCTTCAGGATGCTTCCCAACTGCTTCACTGTCTCGGGGTCCTTCAGAATGTCCACATTCTACAGAATAACACCATAAACATATAACATCATAAATTTAAGATCAGTATTAAAAAAGGAAAAAAATTTGATGTTTGAGAAAAAAAAACACACACCTTGGTGGCCTGCTGAATGATGCTGTCCCACACCTGGTTAGGCAACAACATGTACTTCTCTATTAGGTGTTCCTGTACAGCCTGATCCGTCTGTGCTCCAATCATATAGCCAACAGCCTCGTAAAATGTATGCACCTGCAAACAACAAATTGTTGCTAAAGTCCAGCAGAGCTGCAAAAACTTCTCAAATGTTACACATTTCTAAAGCATAACGTGACAGTTACACATGGGGCAGGCTAACTGAGACAGATGAGGTTATTTGATACCTGCTGGGGCTGCAGGTCACAGATGATGGTGTTGATGTTGTTGAGGATCTCATCAATGAAGGGCATCACCTCTCCCACCTGCACCTGCACAAAATGCCTCCTACACTTCTGAGCTATCTTTATAAACGTGTCACACGCCATGTCCTGAACTCCATCATGGGTTTCTGGGAAGAATAAATAGTCAAATATAATTGTAAAAGAACTGATGTAATTGTGTTAATTTAATCAAGCTAAAATTAGAACTCTGTATATGTATAATCAAATCTGACATCAAAGCTGCTTTTATTTAAAAATCAAACCAAAAGATATCACAACTGTATACAGATGCAAATCTTTGATTCTATTCTAAAGCTCAAAGCATTTGCGACTCACCATGCATAAACTCAAACAATTTATTAACAACAGTCTTCAAGAATTTCCAGTGCGCACGTAGGAACCGTGGGTACTGGCCAACAATGTACATGATGTTGGAGGCAATGATGGCCTTGTTATCCTTGCCTCTCTTCTGCTCACATAGACCCAGCAGGTCCTGTGGATGATGTGGGAACATTGTTATGGTTCTTATTTCTCATTACAAGACTTTACATCTTTGCATTTTAAGATTTCTGCACCTTTATGACAGTGACGAGGAACCGCTTCTCATCTTCTTCATGCATAGCTCCACTGATGGAACCAATAGCCCAGCATAGTGTGTTCAGGTTCTTCCAGGACCACTCTGTACCGTTCACTTGATTATGAAGCTTTTCTGTCATAATACGCTCTGTGTCGGCATAATCCAGATGGGTAAGATAGACTGCAGAGAGAGAAATATGATGACACTTATAATAAACACTGTAGTGGGCAAAAAAATCTGCATTCATTGTACAAAGGAGCATAGCGCTCACCAAGCGTCTCCCTCATGTTCTTGTAGAGGTTGATGGAGTCTGTATCCTTCATGAACTCTCGAACCACCTCGCCCTGATCGTTCTCCACCACCAGCACTTCCTCTGGCTTGGCCATGCGGCTCACCATCAACAAACGTACCTGCAAAACAGTATCACAAAAAACTCTTTTGTTTCTACCTTAAAAAAATCTATTTCATCACAAATTGTAAGTGAGCTAACCTTAGACAGCACAGGAAGGTAGAGCTGTCTGCGGGGCGGTACATCAAAGTGTTGGCTGCCTGAGAGTAAGGGAGAAGTGGAAGTTGAGAAAGGACTCTCTCTGTACAGCTCAGCTGCGAGGTGGTTCCAGTACTCCAAACAGATCTTAAAGATCTCGGTCTCCTCCACCTCTGACACCAGCAACATGTAATGTAGAGCCTGAACAGAACACAATGGCATCTAATCAGCAAAAAGACAGAGGTTGATTCTCCATAACCAAGTTCAGTCTGTGCATACCTCCATAAGTGTCTCTCTGATGTTCAGTCTCTTTTCTATCAGCTGTCCGTGCTCTTTGAGGAAGGTGCAGAGGAACAGGCTGAGGTTCTGAATAAAGTTTTGCTCATCATCTTTACCGTTTGCATAAGCCAGCCGGATGTTGGTGTTCAGTGGAAGCATCTTCAACACACACGTATGAAAGAGAACATCAGACTAGCCCAAGACCAATGGGTATATGGGAATTTTACATTGATTTAAACCAGAGAGGAGGTTACCTGTTTGAGCTGCATCATGGTCAGAGTGAAGAGACTGACAAACTGCTCTTCGTACTGGCTGACACTGACTCCTGCTATTTCAGTCAAGCACTTCAGTGTCACATTGCGAAACATCGGGACGTTTAAAAACTAGAAATAAATATAGAAGAGAGAAGAGGGGTCAACAAATACCTTAAAGACCACTGCTTGTAGGTGTGAAATGCAATCTTTGTAATTGTTATTGCATGAATCAATTGTACAAAAAAAAAAAACCATACACTATAAATATAGTTATTACACTATTGTTGGAAACACTTAATTCTGACTGGTCACTTGAAGCATGATGCTGCTCAATATTGTTTTTTTTTTTTTTATATAAAAGTGATGATTTATAGCAGTTACTAATGAGTAAAGGTAAAAATTAAGTCATCTATCAAACAACTATAATCCTAGTTCTTCACAAAGTCTGTAAGAGTAATAAAACATTTACATATGTTACCTTGTACACCAGAGTACTGATGAGTTTAGTTTCAAAGATGTAGCCCAAGGGAATCCAGTTGAGAAACCTTAGCAGAGTCTCCAAGGTAGCATGCACAAGTGGGGCATTCTGGGAATTTTCCTAAAAATTGTAGAAAAAAAACTAAATTTTCAAACCAATAAAAACAATAATATGATATGATTTTTAAGCATATGCAAAACAAACGTATGGTTCAATTTTAAAATGTTATTCCCGTGACATTAAAATCAGAGATTTCTTTTGAGGTTTATGAGAATTATGTTGCCACATCCCAAATTAAAAACACTAGATTGTTAGTTCATCATTTAATAATTAACTAGAAAAGCTGAAAAAGAATTAAGAGAGTGTTTAAATGATTAAGAGAAAGTTTGCATATACTTTCACAAACTCTTTTTGTATGAGAGAAAAACAATATAATAAAACAATACATACCATCACAAACTGGCACAACTGGAATATCTGAGAGAACTCATTGCACATGCTGCAGACGGATTACAAAACAATACAGATTAATTTTCAAGAACTAATATGATATGACCTTGTTTAATAATAGAGGTGTCCCCGAATAAGGATTTTGATAGTGGAATCAGAATCGTCAAGTCTTGCCTTTAATCAACAAATAGTCGAATCATGTAGGTGTGTGTGTGTGTGGGGCTTTAACATTTTAAAGCCACAATGTACAGAACATCACACAAATATATAGAAGAAATTAAAATGTATAAAAATATTTTGGATCAATAACTAAGAAAAAATATAAATAACTGCAGAAAGGCCACACTGCAGACAAGATTTGCATTTCACATGCTAGCAAATCAAATTAAATCGGCTAAATTGTTTAAATACCCTTATTCAATTCAAAATTTCAATTCAATTCAAATTTATTTGTATAGCGCTTTTTAACAATACATATTGTTTCAAAGCAGCTTTACTGAAAGTGGATTTCAGAAATTTACATAGAAAAATACAGTTAGTTAATCGTGTATTAATTTAGGACATAACATATCGCCGGCAATGAGTCATCTCCTCACAGGCAGCGAGTCATACAGCATACCAAGTACAGCGCAACATCAATGCACCAAATTTTTTTGGGTGCGCAGACCATATGTGTGCAAAATGCCTCAAGTGCGGGGGAACATATAGTCAAAACACAAGCCACAAATAGTTAAATTAGAAAACCCTAAGTGATCAATAAATAAAAATAAAATCACAAAAGTATAGCCAAAATTGTCAACTTTGTCTTTTGAACTGCAGAAACAACAATAAACACTAAAACGGAGTGGCAGTCTTTTTAGCTAAACATATTCACAGGATCCAAAACTCAATTAGAACCAGCTAAAATGTTTTGAAATCACTTATATCCATAGAAAAATCTAGTCTTTCATTCTTTCACCCTACCCTTTCACTGTGTCAGAGACAGAGTCTTTAAATTATGTGCGTGTGAAAAAAACTTAACAGCTTAATATATTATTTATATTAAAAGATCAAATTCATTCACACCTTATTAATAAAGCATACTATACAGCCTACAGAAAAGCAGATGAGCACAGAATATCAACACGAGTTTAATTACACGTTAAGTATTTTCCTCCCATAGAAATTGCTTTCCATGTAATTAAACACGTTGCATTTATAGTCTGCACTCATCTGCTTTTCTGTACATAGTAGGCTATGCTTAGTATGGTCTTTACTGAGTTTGGTCTTTTAACATCACTGTCTTACACATTGAGCCATGTTAAAGTGCTCTTTAAGCTTAAGTTTTAGAATCTCCTGAAGAAAAACATTATACAACTAACATTATACATATACATGTATAATATAACATTATACAAATAACATTAGCCGGCAGAAATGCAATCATGGTTTAATTTCCTGATACTAAATCCAGCCTTGGAGAATATCCTTTATGATGATGTGCATCCACACTTCAGATTTTTTTTTTATCTCAAACATTGTTAAAGATTTAAATCTCTGCTGCCAAGATGCTCCTCTGTCGGTCACGGATCATGGAAAGTGAAAATTAAATCTCTCACAGCAATGGTTGAATTTATTCACACACATTAAAAATATTTATTAAAAGCTTCTTTCTTTTCACATTTTTATTTACAGCATTATCATAATAGGCTGTATATTGACTTCTTGGCAGGTAGTTAGATGTGAAATCAGACACTGAGCACCCTCATTTAGCTAAAGTGTTCCTCGTTTCATAACATCTCTGCAAAGATTCGACCATGAGATTGGTAGTCGACTCAAGCTCCTCCTATCAAAGCATCCAATCTTCGACTATTCGGGGTCACCTCTATTTAATAATAAACCATAAAATATGACAGTTATTTTCTTTTAATGTGATCTCACCTGTCCTTCAGGTGTTTGGCTTTTACTTGTGTCATCTGGCCACTGGAGAAGTCAAACACCTCTTCACTGAGGAGTTTCAGAATGATCATGTTGTTCTGGCAAAGGCTCTCACTGGTGCGGCTAGCACCAACAATGTCACTGATAAATGTGGGCCAGTGTTTTGGCCATTCCTGCTTCAGGATCTAAATAAGAACACATCAAGAAACATGAAGTGTAACAGACATTTTTTTGCAGTCATCAAATATATGCCGCACATCATCATTACGAATAGCTATGAATCCCTCTTATGTGCACTAAGAATAAATAGTCAAAACTCAAAAACTCACCTGTACTAATATCATGTTGAGTTTTCCAATGTACACCTTTTCTTTCTGAAAGGAAGCAGAGCATAAAATAAACCAGATATCAACTTAAGAAGACAGTAAACAAAATAAGAGGACATTCACTGACCTCAACATTGGCTGCATCTGATGATGTCTTGATAATGAGCCCCACAACATACTTTTTAATGCCTGAAATAAAGCAGAGCAAGTGAAGAGCGTCAATGTATACTGTAATACCCCCATGAGCTCTCCATTCAGATGGAAGCAGCTCTTCTCAGAAGACTGTCTGATCACCTGCAGATCTGCTAAATCATAATTCCAACTAACAAAATTTTAAACACCCACAAGTTGTTCCAAACCAGTATGAATTTCTTTCTTCTGCTGAACACAAAAGAAGATATTTTGAAGAATATGGGTAACCAAACAGTTGATGAACAGCATTGACTTCAAAGTATTCATTTCCCCCTCATAATTTATTTTGGAACAAATGTTTCCCCCTCATTTGGCTGGTCGCAGACAGACAGCTCAAACAGAGATATGGTTTGAATGTGTTTTGAGACATCAATGTTGGTTAAGCTGAACAGAGTAGAAAGTATTTAAGTGATGTTTTATTTATCAATTATAGGTGCTTATGTCATGTTTTTCCATTTCATTTTATCTTTAACAGAGCAGATTCTAGTCTTTTTGGAAACAAATGAACACTAAGCTGAGCAGACAACCTTCCATGCATTTTTAAAAGGAGAATTCAGCTCAACTTGGCAATCACTCACTGGACTAATGAATCTGCTGGCCTGCTAAGAACGTTTTGTAGAGTCTGTCACAGAGTGAAATGTTTACTTCTACCTTTCAATGATCCCTTCACCACTTGTCCAAATCCAGCCTCCTTTGAGCTGCTTATGACTTAGAATTGATTTAAACTGAGCTATGAATTAGTCATTTATCTCGAAGTGGTAAGGGGGAATTCTTATGAGTAAGTCCTACCTTCACATTGGTTTCTGGGCAGAATCTTCCATCTTGTTTTAATAACTGTTTCCAGAATCTGCAGAGCATAGTACTGTAATGCCAAGAGAACAAATCAAGATGTAAGGATCCAAGCTTTAACCAGCCAATCTGCCAGAGCTGTACCGTTAAACAAGGAAAACAAAAAATTGCTCTTAACTTTGACTGCCTAATATATTTTCACACATTCTGTAGATTGTTTCAAATGGATTCAGATTGAAAAAAACTTCATGCAGATTTGACTTCAGTGAGAATTTTTATTTACAAACTCAAAAAGAGAACACAAAAAAAGTCCAAAATCCCCCATAAAAACTATACAATGTTTAAATGAGATTCTGTAGAAGTTTTGCTGTTTCTGGCCATGTCACACCAGAATGTGAAAGACAGGAAAGGAGACGTTACGTTAATAGCAAAAAACTAATGGTTTGATTCTGTGCTCGGCCACAACAAAGCACGAAGCTTGGGGGAACGACGCAACATCTGTGTCCAAAAATAAAAATAACCGAAGGATTCTTTTATGAGTCAATGGTCACTCACAAGGCTTTAATCATCATAGATATGTTTTCCCATTGGCGAACTAAAGACCAAACCCCTTTCTGTTTTAAAGTGACACTAATGTTTACACCAATAACTGGTGTGGGTCTCAGGAACAGCAAGACAAGCCACAGGTTTGGGTCTATAGACTGCCTTAAGACTGCCACCATGCTGCTTTTAAGAGAGTATTCATGGTGCATTAGTGTCCTTGTCATGATCACTAGTGTTATTTGGATCATCAGCATTTCGACTGTAGGGATTAATGAGGAAAGAGGAAAAACATGATGCAAAAAGTAATGTGTAAAAGCAAAACAGGGAATACAGATCATACACTATGTGAGTGTATTAAAGGTGAGGCCTGGAGAGGTAGGTTACTTGCGTAACAGACAGATTTAATTTTCTCAAATCACCAGGATCTTTTCACCTTTAATATTTAAGAGGTTTAAAAATCAATATAAAAGAAAAAGGGCAATGCCAAAAAAAAAAAAAAAACATTGCAACAGGACGCAAAGTCACTATTGTCCACATGTGATGTTGCTATATTTCTTGGTGCATGATCAAGAGGAGAAACAAAATAGGGTAGAGGACAAATGTGATCCGTGATGGCAAAATTAGTCACAATGAACAAATATATAAAAAAATAGTTATTATATTATTTAACATTCTCTATAAAATAAATATATTTTTAAATTATATATGATTTGTTGGAATCAGACAAAAAAAGATGATTGAGCTACACCTATTGGTGAATAAAGTCAGCAAAGTCAATTTTGAGAAGAATCGAGTTTTCAGAAGGTTCCAAAACAATTCACCCAGCAATAACACCAAGTTAAACAAATGTTAATTTAAGACATAGCAGATGTTTGCGTGAATACACAACAATTATTTTGAAATGCTTTAATTCTCTGTATATCGGGATTGTGCGCTGTCTGAGAAGCGTCTTTGTGTGCATGCTTCGGATGTGTCAGTCAGCGAGAGTAAGATCATTTTGTTTACATCAGCATGAGTTTGAAAATGACATTTCATTGGTTCAGACTCATGCAACTGAGAATTCGCTATGAATATTCTCAAAGTTGGAATGCTGCGCATTACAACGATACCAAACTTGAGAAGCACTAACCGCCGAGAAGCGAGCAGAGAAAAACTGCATTTTATTATGATTTAAAAAGTGTACAAATAAAGATAATTGATGCTTCATTACTATTTGTGGCATTGGAATCGCTAGACGAGGGCTTACTGAACTAATTTTTGTGAAAACCTCAAATTCGACCAAAACTGACATTTCCCTTGTTTTGCCTGTAGCTCGTAATTAGCTTGTGCGCATAACGACACATTTTGCCAGCACGGGTCACAAATGCTTGGGGGGAAAAGGGGAACAACAGCACACAAAGACACTGATGATCCCTACAGTGGAAACAACTGTTACCATCCATGACTGGGGTAAAAACAAAATGGGGTAAACTGCCTGCCTATCTCCCTGCCGTCTCTCAGCTCCATATGAGGCATGTGCAGTGTGAATGGAGGCACAGCAGAATTGAGAGTAAGGGAATGAAAAGGTAGACCTTGTGGAGGCCTGCCGCCAAAGCCTAGCTGTGTCAAGGTGCACAGGAAGACACACCCCTTTTCGTCCTATTACAAGCAATCAACATAATGGAACATTGTGATTAATATCAAAAATGAACAACTTCAATTAATTGTCTTTTGTTTGCTTTTTCAAGGCTGTAAATAAATTAAGCAAAAAGCCAAACGTTCAAAAAGCACTTTAAATGCGCTCTGTCTGTATTTTGCTTGATGAATTTAGACAAATTCAAAGAATTTACCTGCTCTGCATTTTTTCCTGTCTGTTCTTCTAGAGCCCTCACTTTTGGACCATTATCATTTTGATATTACAGATACTGTTGATAAATCAACTCAAACATTAGTAATGACCAGAGTGTTAAGAGCAATCTTAAAAGGCAAGCAGACGGCAAACTGGGTCAGCAGTACTTTGAGGAAGTCTATTAACACACTGAGGAAGACAATTCATCCCAAATACTACACTATTCACTAAATTATTTACATTGAGTCTACACACTACAAAGTGAACAAATGTTATGAACTCTGGGAGTGTGTAGTTTATCAGAGCAGAAATTCTGTTTCAGGCTTCCAGAAATTCTACACTACATGGATCCTCTGCTTTCATCATCAATATTAAAATAAAAATCCATGGCTCAGAACTTGGATCACATGGATCAGGTGCTTTATATATCCTGACCTCAAACAGTCAGTCATTAACACACCTCTGGCTGCTGTACAGATGAAGGTAGTACTGAGGTATTTCACTGTCAACAGAGGATCCTCACACACCAACTTTAACTCCGACTTAGCTTGACCAAGACAGGACTGTGAGGAGAGGTGTAGGAAAATGTGATCTCAAATGTGCACAGAGGAATCTGTTTCTGACATGATGCTAAGCAACCCCAAATACACTTAAGAAAATGGGTATTTGCTGATACAAGGCAATCGTTCTGGTTTGTAGGAAAAGAAAACCAAATTGTGTTCCTGTTTAATATGTGATAAGAGATCAGATCTTCCTCAAAGTATAGAAACCAAGACCCTCCACCAGAGTAAGTTGGGACTTGGCTTACTTTGGTGTTCATATTCTGAGAGAACTCTAGAATGGTGTCAACTCGTGTCCACGCGTCTGGGTGCTCCTTCAAATGAGTCAGCACCTCCTGGGCCATTCTTTGCTGAAATAGAGAAACACTTGTCTTAAGTTACACTACAAAACAAAAACAACAAAACTGTGAACAATATATAATGATGTCAGAATGTGTATTTATACACACAAATTATAAAAAGTGGCGTGTATATAATTTATACACGCCACTTATAATTATAATTGGATAAAATGCCTATCTCTAAAATATATTTAAATACCAATTCAGATGCAGCTCCTGAAAAAAATCCTAAACATTTATGTAATACATTCTATGTATTCTATGTAATAAATAAAATATTTCATTGTGAAGCTACTTTTTTTGTAATCTCTATTTGATGCTTTTCTAATTGAACACAATGATGACTTTAAATTATCTTTTGGGGGTATTTCTCAGCCAAATTTAATGTACGATATTTAGATTTATTAATCGGCATATCCTGTAAATAATTTGATTAAAAATTGTAATCACTTGACAGCCCTAAATTTAACGTAAAATGTTGTAAAATGTAATTTATTCCTGTGATGGGAAGATTAAATTTTCAGCATCATTACAGCAGTCTCCATTCTCCAATGTCACATGGTACTTTAGAAATCATCCTAATATGCTGATTTGGTGCTCAAGAAACATTTCTTATTATTATAAATGTTGAAAACCATGTTGCAGGAACTGTTTTTTCAGGACTCTTTGAATAGAAAGTTCTAAAGAATAATATTTCAATGCATCTAATGCAGTTCATTT
>JAOTRC010000013.1:13458056-13471477 GCA_027497675.1 Cyprinella lutrensis
CGGTTTGTGAAATGGTCTTCCTTACCTGTGGCCCGACCCCATGGTACAGGCAGTTGACCACATTATCCAGCAGGTTGATATCCAGTTTCTGGTTAAAGTCCAGCAGCTGTCTGGCTGCATGGTCGGCTAACATTGTCATAATTGCTGGCATAGAGCTCTGTGGGGCACAGGGAGGAAACATCCAGCAGGGGCAAAGTCATGTGAAATGAAGATTTGGGTCCACAAATCCAAACAGCTGACCGTAACCCCCCTCCCTCGACCCAGGACTAGTATCCAAAAAGCCTTATATGACCTGGCCTGCCAATGCAAACACACCAATGCCTGCTAGAGGGTTCAAACCTCAATAACAATGGGATAGGTGGGTGGGTGGCGCGATAAAGGTAACATGCTTGCAGTCTGCACATGCTGATATGTCCGAAGAACAAGGGCCACTCACTAGGCTAGTGATCACACGAGCCATTATTCTCTGAATGAGACCACGTGCTAGGCAGCCCTTTCGCTGACGTCATTCTGTTTACATATAACACAAGAGGCGTTCTGAATTACAAACTCTGATCGAGCTTCCATGAGACCACGAGACTTTAAGAATGTGCACACACACACAGTTGAAGGACAACTGAATGAGAATAACCAATGCTAAAGCTAATTCAATGTGAACCCCGGAGGCAAACTATTGCGTAACGATGTAAGCATTACGGCCAAGAATAAAAAATAAAAAAGGAAATTTCGAGAATTTGCTTGGACCACACGACACAGTCGAGCTTTGTGAGTCTTTCAGGCCTAAATAAAGTGATGGTGCCATAACTACTGCTCGTTACTGCGCAACCTGTTGATTTAACCGCCTTATCCACACATTATTTCATTCAGTAAGCAAGTAATGTTACAACTCCTACAATAGGATCGGTCTTCCAAAACAGAGCTACTCATCAGTTGATTTCATGCATGCACAAGTCTTCAAAACACAACTAAGTTAGACTAAGATCCACAGCGATGAGCACAACTTGCAATACTGATGCAAAAGCTGTTTTTTATTCTCTACAGTGGTTGTTTAGTCACGTTTAAGCGTTAAAAGCCCTAATAATGCATCGCGTTTCATGCTTTGGCAACAATTACGCATGCATGCTGTCATAAGAATAGGCTTAAATGGACAACGCAACTGACGTTTAAAACGTTCCGGTGAACGACTCGTCCATATTAACAAACACCGATGTTTCTAACGGTCTACGCCATCTAGAAATGACTTCTACGGGGGTGACTTAGCAATGATCTCCCTTCCTGACTCCGGAGCAAGCCCTCCCACCAATCCCTTGCTCTGCGCCCTACACCTGAAAGCTCTGCAGGCTTTACTTGCAGTAGCTAAACCAGGTAAGAAATAGAATTGTGTATTTTTACATCACGCCGTTAATTATTTATATGAATGCAACAACTTTAGAATGATTCTGCATAGATTTTACAATTGAATTTTGATCACTATGTCAAGATACCCTGGCCTATGCTAGGACTTCGTAGCATTGTGTATTCGTGATTGTTTTTATGTGAAGTGAGATATAAAAATTGCTAAGAAAAAAAAAGAAAGAAAAGAAAACCCAGATACATTATCCAGACCAGCGTGACACCAGTGCTGAACACGAACCATCACGCAACACACACCCGCAACATCCCTCATAAACCCTGAGAAGCAAAGCCATTTCACTTTCTTTCGACCTTAACCTCCATACGTACAATTTCTTTGCATTTCTAACGATACACAATCTCACAGCATCATCATTCTCCACAGACCAACCCAAACACTAGCTGTAAGTTTTCACCCCATATTTACCTACCTAAAGTCCAAGCCTTTGAGAGAAAGAAGGTGGGCTTGTCTGCCAGAGTTGCTAAAATTATGTTTAATTTATCCAGTATCGTTGGTGCCTGTTTGTACACGCTTTCTGGCAAAAAAGCTTTAGGATGAGCCGTTGGCTGGCCAGCCACACTTATTCCTCTGTGAAGACTACACGAGCTACTTGCTTGATATAAGGACCACTAGGATGTGATTTCCGCACCAACAATCACGGCGAGATGAGTATTTTCTCAGTCCGGTTCATTTTACGAAACAAAGTTAAGCTTAATTCAGAAATGTGCTCTGTACTGAAGTATATTTTGCACTAGGGCGGTATTAGAGACTGAGCCTGTGCCTCTTCTTCTCACAAGCAACAAACTCGTAACCGGTTGAAACCGGTTCAGACTGGGAGATTCCATCTCGGTTTAGTTTTCAGCCGATGGCGCCGCGAAAAGTTTGGATTAACGTCACGCCCATGGGGGTGTGCTATTGGCCGCAGCGTTGCTAACCACGTCCTTGCTCACGATCCATTGGACAGCGTGCACGTCAGTCAATCTAAACTCTATTGGGCGCCCACGCGACTGCTCCGCCCTTTTGGAGAAAAAGAAGGCAAACTGCGTGCAGAGTGGATTTGTAAATTGCGATAATATTACGGTAGTGTGTTATTTGTTGTTTTTAAGCTTTATCGCGCGACTCCGAACTAATAACACTCGCGTTTATACACTTCTTGAGCTTTAAATGCTCCACTTTTTATATTTAACAACAGTGGCCGCTTAGTTATTGTATACATGTTCGGAAAAATTAATTTCACGGTGCACTGAAGGAGATCGAGGGCAACGAGTCCGTGAGGCGGATGTTAGAGCTTGTACTTGTGCTGATTGTAAGCTGGTAATTTTCCACGAGCCAGAGCCTCGAAGGGGAGTGGTTGTTCAGGGTATGAAACGCATGGCATGAGTCAGAGCCTGATACAATTGGCTTGTGATGGTCTCCATAAACTTAACTACCGAGATATTAACTCCAATGTGGCAGTAATGTATTATGAATGCACCGAATCACCCGAAAACATAATAACAAACTGTCCGTGTGCTGCTTTAAAGGGACGTCAAATGCTTGCATGTTTCCCCCTTCCATCCAAGTCACGTGACGCAACGCCACTTAAACGTCAGTTGATGGAAAAATACTGGATTTTGCGTGCAAAACTACTGTAGTGTCTGCTGTGAACAAAGAATGAGAAAAAGAATACATTCTCCTTTAGTCTAGCAATCATTTGACAAACATTTTACAAGGTCACGACTGCACTTTTTTACATGTTGAATATCTGATAAAGTGCTTTTCTTTAGCTGCATGTGGACGATTTTACACACCTTTTAAAATGGTTAACTAAATAAGCAGTTTAGGGCCAGTAGTTTGGTAAATTATATGCTCACTCAGCCTTAACCAACAAACTGATCGCACTTCTAGTGAAGGTGAACCTTAGTCCAATGGCAGCTGGTCTTTGTTTTGTGCATTTAATGGATCCTGTCATCATTTGATAATCAGCTGATGTTGTGTGGATCAGATTCATATTCACTCCTCTTTTATCTTTGTAAACATGTAATAAAAGATAAAAAGGAGTGAATATAATGTAGGTCATTTGCTGCTGTAAACTTTGGAAGCAGAGATAAGTGTGATGTGGTGTAAATGAATTGTATGTGAAAGTGCCAATACAGAAGTTTCTAGAAACAAGGCAACATGCTGTCTAGCATCACAGGCAACATTCTTAGTTTGAACCCCTAGACTGATGTTCCACTCTTTAACGATCAATAAGATCAATGTTGAATTCTTTACCACAGGTTTCATAATAAATCTATTAGCAATTCATGATTTTGTGGGTGTGTTTTTTCATATTTTTTTAGATGATGCATAATACATTGTTAGTTTGTCAGCTGACCAGTATGAGCAGAATAATACTGGATTTGTTGTCATGTTATGTTTCTGTTTTGTAAAAACTTTTTGTTTCTCATATATCATCATTTAAGAGACATATTTGTGCACGTTGAGTTGAAACATTTTAAAACATTCTAACTGATTTGAAGTCAGCAAATGTGCTTTTATTTTAGAAATAAGAAATGTCTGATGTTCCTCGCCATGCCTCCTTTCTTTGTTGTCTCAGCTGTTTAGAATTATTGTGAGAAATACAATAAACCATTGAAACTCTTCTGGACGTCTGGTTTAGTTCATTGCAGGACAGGTCACCCAGATCATGCATGTGTTACGAAAGGACCGAATGCGTTTTTGTCATAAAGAGGGAAAAACCTGTCTCAGTGTTTGATCTGAAAACCTTGCATGTTTCCTCTATTAAAGTATGTCATCAATCAGCAACACGAGTAGGTCTGAAAGTTAACAGGGTCAGGGGCATGATGACTTGAAAGAGGTCATCTTGCTGAAGTGAGCAGTTAGAGGTGCACGTGCATTGTGGCACATACATGTGAAATGAAGTGCTCTGCTCAGGATTGGGCTGGTTTAAGCCCGTTCTGTCTGGTCCTGCCTGTTCATTTACATACATTACAATGACATCACCTGCTCCTCCCATGTCACTCAAACAAGTTTGACAGTTGTCTTCTTTAGGGTGTTTTATATATTTTCTCAGTACAGTGGTCACGTAAAGACCAGCCTATTTATAAGTGCTTAATTATTATTATTGAAAAATGTTTCAACCCCAAAATCAGCATGCACACCATCGTGAAGCATCACAAATGATTTACATTACAATTATGATTTTGTGGTTATTTATAATTATACTCTGTCTTAATGAAATTGTGCATGACATAATAAAGCACTATAAGCTATTTGTTTTGTATTTCTAGCTCAGGTTATTTGCAGGAGTCTCTTCATAATGGTGGTCACTATAAATAGCTCTGTCCTTCCTGAGAGAAGTGAACTTCATGACAACAACACAGACAATGAGGGAGTCCTTGCTGCACAGGAAGTTTGGCTTCAATAAGAGAAGGTCTAGATGCAAACAGCTCCCTCTAGCGACGATAGAACAACCCAAAACAGAAGTAATTCATCATTTTCCCTTGTTCTAGAAATGACATTGAGGCTAACCAGTGTTGCAATATTTATAGTTTCAGCTGCTAATAGAAGCAATGTGATATGTGAAATAAATTACTTTTAATGAATACAGTTGTAAATTTTATAGGCTAGTGTATTTTAGGTGAATTACGCTGCAAATAGTGGATTATGTTAAATATAGCTAGAAATATTTATACATTAATTAAGTAACATTAATTAAGATTGTTGCAGTATCGTAATACTGTCATACTTTGAAGCAAACAAATCCAGAAATGTCTCTCTAAACAAATGCCAACAAAGCATTTGCTACAAGTAACAATAGACAAAAGACCATTGAATGATCAGGATATGACCTTTGACCAAGTACTGAGGGCAGCTACTGTCCGTCCACCTTTACCATGAATCGCTGCTCTTTCTGCTCCTTATAACTAAAAAAGACAAGCAACTGGGAACTGTCTGATCCCTGTCACCTGTAGAATTTTTATTAAAGCTTGAATTTATACATCTTGACATGAAAGTTCATTTAGAATCTGCATGACACATCTAAATCTAATTTAAACTTGTAAACAAATGTGTTAAAAAAGAATGTAACATTATGAAATAAAAATGAATTAAAAATAATAATTTGTGATGAGATTAGATATTCTTCTCACTCAAATTGTAACAATAATGGAAAAGAAAAAAGTCAGCTTTTCAGAGTAAGAGAGAGACAGCTTTTGAAAAGTAAGAGAGAGAGAGAGAGATCCGTTGAATTGAATTGTGGGGGTTGTGATGGATCTGGTTCCCACCAGTAAAGAGGGAATTAACACATGATCATTTGTGTTCTTGGCTGGCAAGCGGCCCAGTCCTGTAACCCAACCTGCCTGAGCTCAATCAAACATCGCCTGTCACCAAAAAAGGCAGACCAGCTCATCAAATCTCCCCGCCTCCGTCCACAAATGCAGAACGTTCTACTTCCCTTTCCTGTTGCGGTTTTTTAAAACAAGACAATGCATGAAGTAATTGTTTAAAATAGGACTGTGTATTTACAGACATGCATTTCCTAGGAAATTACTCGTAACATGTAATTTAAAACTATTCTGCCATAGTAAAGAAAAAAAAGAGAGAGATAAGAGACACATGTTTATTTTAAATGATTTATTCTATTGATTCTATTCTCTACCCCATGTCACATTGGTCCAAATGGCATAGTTGTGACAGTTCCAGTGCAACATAATCATGGACCTCACAGGTATTAGTCGTCAGCGTCACTCTTTACCCAGTGGCTACTTTGCGTATAATACAGGTTTGAGTCATTGCATTAAGACGGCTTAAAGTGCAGGGTCAGTACCACGGAGATGAGCTTTGTCTGGTCACCTGAGTCGGCTAAAATGAAGCAACTCACTGCGGCTGGAATGAATCCTGAGCTAGAGATGAGACAAAATAAAGTCAAAGATGCTAAATAAACTGAAATGTTAATGCATACAATTTCTTTAGAGGGTGCAACCAATTCAATAGCAGCCAAAAGCTTAAATTGTTTACAGTGCAACAGAAGGTTTAATTAGGTCCATTGTTTATGCACTATAGCTACAATTATGACATCAGAGACCACACCAGCAATCCATTCTTCTCCTGGGATTGTAACGGAAAAGACTATTCCTGCTGTGTCAGGACAGAGTTCAGAAGGAGGGTGGGGTGAGGTGTGGAGCAAACGGATGGATGAAGAGAGCGATAGTTTCTTATGCCTCGTCAAACAGCAGCAAACTCTTTTAATCCTCGTTTTTAAAAACTCATCCACTTATCACCATATTTCCTCTAAGTCGGTCTTGACGGCCCCGAGCGCGTCTTTGCTCTAAAAAAAGACCAAAGTGCTGGTTAAAAATAGAACTGAGAGGAAAAAGGAGAAATGAGTAAGAAAAAAGGTAAAATTAAAGCCACACGCAAGTAAATCGAATAAAAAAGTAAAGCAATATTACATAAACAGTGGACTTTGGCTCTTTCAAGTATTTTATAGGGATAGTTCTGCCATCATTTACCACCATAACACCCTCATATTGCTCCAAACTTGGATGACTTTCTTTCTTCAGTGAAACACAAAATAAGTTATTTTGAAAAATTACGTTTTTGTCGGTACAATGAAAGTCAATAGTGTTCAAAATATCATTGGATCCCAATGACTTTCATTGTATGCACCAAAATATCTTCTCTCATAGAAGAACGTCATGAGAGTTCTTCATTTTAGACTGAATATCCTTATAAATGTGCCTGACAAGAGCAGACAAGCGAGTTTAGTTTAGTACAAACATGT
This sequence comes from Cyprinella lutrensis, assembly GCA_027497675.1. NCBI lineage: Eukaryota > Metazoa > Chordata > Actinopteri > Cypriniformes > Leuciscidae > Cyprinella > Cyprinella lutrensis. Next base: position 13,465,217 of record JAOTRC010000013.1, read on the forward strand.
TCCTAATCTCAAAAATCCCTCCAAATCTCATGATTAATATCATGAATTATAATTGGATACTCTTTCACTCGTGGCCTGCCTGCACAGAGTCTTCAGTGCTTGAGGTGACTGTGGTACCTTAGAGTTTTCTCTGAGCTGCTGTGTCTTCCGCTGGACTGTGTGGAGGCCTTAAACTGGGCCTCCAGTCTTGGGTAGAGCCCCCCTGCAGGCTGCAAGCACACAAACACACATGGGTGCAAAATACTAGAGTACAATGCTGGAATACTGCTCAAAAAAATGGTAATGACATAGCAACAAATCAAAACATACACGTGAAAACGTGCAATCACAGTCTTAAAGCTGCTTTAGCTGGTTTATCTAAAGGGGGTAAAGATGTTTTGTACCTCTTTTGTGTCTTTAAGCTTCGTCTGCTCCAGGTCACCGAAGCGCATTTTAGTGAGATTTGCTATAATCTCCTCCATTCTCCTCTGATCTAGAAAGAGTTTGGACGTATAGACATCCATCAAGATCATTGCAAATCTACACATAAGCTCCTGATACCTTTAGTGTCTCAAGCACAGCTAAAATTGTCCATAAGATATTTAATACCGTTGATTAATTACCATTAAAAAAACATTTAATAATGGTTAGCTTACAGTTTTAATCCTATTTAGAATACAAAAGTGTTTATAAAACAATTTATTTTTCTGAAGAGCTGGCAGATTTAAAGTGGCTGGATTTAACTTTCTCTGATGAGATTTTCATGGGGGATTTCAAGAGGTTTTAAGTCACGAATCTTCTTTTATAAGACTGGCTCTACCACTGTATAGTTGTGAGGATCTTTGTTATAGTCAGAGCATCTGAAAAAGATTCCTACCCTCCTCCCTCTGTGCGTCCTGATTGTACCTCATGGAGCGATTGCTATCCCATTTATTCTTCTGGATGCTGACACTAAGAGCGAAATAATGTATTATTCAGAGGCTTAGAAATTCCTTCTCAATCATATGGCATGAGCAAGCATATCAATAAAGTGTTTAAACAGATCACTCCTCCGGAAAACAACAAGTATTTGGAATCACTCACGTGAACGGGGTTGAGTCTCGAGATGGTGCCTTTAAAGGAAGAGGATAGAATGAATGAAAAAAGAAAAGTGGGATACAACAACTAAACCAGACATTCATATTTTCAGAAGAAAATGCAGGTGATTCCTATGTTAAAGTAGAAAAATCCAGCACCAATAAATGTGTTGCATTCACCTTTTCTCCAGATTTTTCTTTACGCTGAAAATTCGGGGAGGACACCTGTCTTTTCAAAGGTTTGCCAGATTTTCTTGCCTTCTTTGCAGCTGTGTACAAAAAGAAATCTGTCAGAATACTGAAAGTTGTATGTGACTGCCACCTTCTGACCGCAATGAGGTACTGACTAAAGATCATCAGATGATTTTCTCACAGATGGGTAACATTTTAGCTCACCTTGTTTTTTTGATGTCTCTTCTTCATCCCCGACCTCATCCTCTGTGACCTCTGACCCTGTAGTGTACTCCTCATCTTCAGACAGCAGAGACTGCTGCCGCTGCAAAAGGATATATGAACATGTGAGATGTGACATTTACGTTGTAGGCGTGTACTATAGGAATGGTGTTGCGTTAACTATTTGAGGAATTACCAGCTGAAGACTCCAGTTTTTTAAGAGTGAAAACTGCAACAGAAGAGAAGGGAAAGGTGCTGCCATAATTTGAGATTGGATAAACAAATTAAAGTCAACAAGAAACTGGTGCATGTATCACAATAAATGAAAGCCAGATTCCTCCACCGAAAACATAAATAAAAAAAGTTATTCTCAAATTCTCACTTTAAATCTCACAATTATTTAACTTAATGTTTATGGCTTTATATGTAATAATGCGATTATCTCACAAATGTGAATGTATTTCTCGAAACTGTATTCACAATGTGAATTTGTCATTATGCAACTTTATTATTTGGAATTGCAATTTCATATCTGATTTTATTTTTATTAATTTAAACTTTGTCTCACAGTTGCAAATGTAGTTCTTGCACATCTTAGAATGTGGCTTTATTTCCTATTTTAAACTATCACACAATTATTTTATTTTTTACTCTGGGGTAAAAATCGATTTCTATAATATAAAAAGGAAATATGTTAAAAAGAAAATAAATTCTGTATTTATGTAAAGATATCATGCATGTAATAATGACTATGATTTCCTTTTTGTCTTTGATATAATGTATACATTTTTGTATATGTGTGCAGTGCGGTATTGTCTTTTGTGTTAAAAAAAAAAGTCAATAAAAAAAAAATATATAAATAAATAAAAATGTGATAGACTCACAGCTGTTGTTTCCTTGGGTCTTTGAGCTGTTAGCATCCCTGGCTCCAGTGTTAAATCATATCCTGGCACTTGTTCACTGGCCGTGGAAGTTTCCTCAGAGCTACAGCAAAACAAAATGGATTAGAGCTTAAAACATCAGTCAAAAGACCTGAACACAACATTATACAAAGGATCAAACAAATCTAATATGGCATGCAAATAGTCTAATAGTTTTTTTTTCTGAAGGAAGTTACTATAGTCTGACCTATCAGGCACACACACAGCGTCTCTGTGGAGCAGCAGGTCATTGAGTATTCTGGTCTGGGTTGAGTTTACATTGTGATCGCCGCAGTCACCACCATCTACCGCACTTACAATGTGGTCTCTTATTTTACAGCCCTGCACCAAAACATACACAGGCATGCGCCAAGTGAGACGGGTTCAAAGGTCATCTGAGTTTAAGAGAACGTAATCTTAAGCAACAAACACAAACCTTGGGCATGGAGGAGGGATCGAATCGTAGGACTTTCTGGTTGCAACAGGGGTAAAGACCAATGCCGTGCCATCTATGATCTGCCCCAATGCCAGGATACACAACCGCCTCTGGGTGGTATTTACACTGGCCCAACTCCGTACACAGGAATTCCTGCCGTAAGCCAAACAACTTATTCAATTAGTAACCAACCAACCAATATCTATGTTTATCTACATTTACACACTGTATTAAAATCTTAAACTATGATTTGTGAATCATGAAGTACATATTTGTTTTACCTGTTTGCAGCGTGAGCAGGCAAGGAAATTGATGGTGCCCCAGATCCTCCAGTAAACCAGTACCCAGGACTTCAACTCTTCATAAAGCCCATTCAAATACTCATGTACCTCCCAGGCCTTATGTCTACACAGACACAGCACAAATACCAACATGTCATTGCATATGTGTGTGCATAAGACTGGAATATAAGCATTTCGAATCGAAGACTTCAATGAAAGTTAAATACATTTGCTGTGTTGTATGTGATTAAAATTCAGAGTGCCTCATTTAACCTGGTGTGAGTGAATATAATGTTTCCCCGGGCATCTATGTTGATTTTGTTTGGAACACAAGGGATTTTTCTTTCAGTTTCTTTGGTTAGAAGCTTAAGGCAAAGACCACATCTGGGGAAATAATCACAACATGAAATTATTACACTGAAATCCACTTAATTGGACCAGAAGAATAATTTATAATGTACTAATATACGTCTATAAAATAATACATCATGATATTATCATCATTACAGTTTTCACAGCAATGCAAAAGTTTCTCACCTGTACAGAGTAGATGCATTACCAGGGGAATCGTGATTATGATAACCATGATCAAATAATCTCTCAATCTTTTTCTGAAACAGTTTACTGGTGAGAAAGTACAAATCATCACAAATAAAGTACAAATAAATAACAAAATATTTTGTATGAACATTATATTGTATTAACAACATTATATTATCTGTACACTACAGTTTTGGGGTCAGTGTTTTTTAAACTAATGTTTTTATTAAGCAAGGACAAATTCAATTTGTTAAAGGCAACAGTAAAGATATTTGTAATGTTTCAAAAGTTTTTTATTTATTTTTTTATTCAACAGATAATAAGAAATGTATCTTGAGGAGGTAATCAGCATATTAGACTGATTTCTGAAAGATCATGATTTATTTGATCATATAAATGTACCCTTGGCAAACATAAGAGACTTTTTTCAAAAACTAACTCTAAACTTTTTGAACGGTGAACATTATATACAGAGTATCAAATTAAAATCAATTTGTGCATATTATATAATGATATTATGTATATATCTACATTTTAGAATTGTACAGAATGTACAATTAAAAGAATTTGTGCACATTATATAATAATATTATGTATATATTTATATTGAAATCTTAAAATGGTATTCATATTTGATTATTTCATGATAAATATAGAATAAAGACAAGAGCGACAATTGAATATAGTGTTTACATGTAAATTATTTACAGGTTAAAGCTAATAAATATCCAGCTCTTTTGAGTAACTCCAATTTTGTCCTGTGTATGTTTGTTCTCACCTTTTGAATTTATCTTTTTTGTCCTTGAGGTCATCTGCCTCATTGTGGCTGAAGAGATCAGCGATGCGTCCAGCCAGGTTGTTGTTGATGCAGTTCATATTGCACGGTGTTGCTATGATGGCACTCATATGTTTGTGACAATACTGGATACACTCCTCAACCTTCAGATCCACAAAACACACGATAATCAAACACCTGAAGCCCGTTTATCAAATGGATGAATAAATAAATAAAATCAACCAAACATGCTTTCCGCACACTGCTGAAACAAGCTATAAAAATAAAAGCTAAATTTAACTATGGATAATTCGCTACAAGCACATACAATAATCAAGATTCACCAAGTCTTCTAAAAATGTCTCATTAGCGCTCGTTTGGGCAGTGCACAGTTTTCCAGAAGAACAACACAAATGATGAAACAGCCATCATGCATCATGCTCTTTAAAGTGTCCACTACAACCTAAAGGTCACTCAGCTCAGAGCACACTTACTACATTACCCAAAACATTGTCACCCCTCACAACACTTACTAAAGTTTCCATCTTCAAGAACTCGGAGGAGATCAGGATTGAGATGACATTGCTGTGCTCTGCAACCAAACACCACATAACATAACCGACAACATCACAAACAGCAAAACGTCAAACTCACAGCCAATGCATAACTGTTTACAACCACGTCAAACACCATTCAGCCAGGTCATAGAACACACATTACACAACACCTCTGATGGCATCTTTGATTAGAGAAATAAAAGTAAAATAAAACACAAAGGTAAACACACAGAGAACTTCTGAAACAGTTCCAAAAAGACAATTACCCAGCCTGGGTTTGTCCACGTGTTTTCCGTGCGAATGTTCATTGTTGTGACTCTTGATGTAGTTCATAAGCCAGTCAAATATCTGGACATCACAGTGGACGGAAATGTCTACCTCGTCCCAGCGCTGTGGGTCCACAGAAAGATACTCTTCAAAGTATCGCATCTCTTTCACCAGAAGGTTTCTTGGACACACAAAGTCCTGCTTCAGGTTCTTTGCCTCATCGCAAACGTGGATTACCATATTGGGGCTGTGTGAAAGGAAATGAAAACCGCATTTAGTGAACATACACAGTGGCATTATTAGTAGATGTTTCATTAGTGGACTGGGGCAAAAAAAGTGGCCCTTGACCTTCTTGCACAAAGCAGCTCATCACACCCGGTCCGCAACACACCTCCCCATAGACCCACCAGCTCATTACGCACAGAGCAAAATGCTATTTTAAAGAAATATAAATGCTTTTTTTTTTTTTTTAATTTTTATTGAAATGCTTAACATTAACGCATGACTGCCATACTTCCTTACATTATGATTAGTCTTTCGTGGTGCACATCTCTTTTCCATACAGGGACAGTTTAATATCATGTAAAGTTCAATTCCTACCTTAAAATCAGTCCATATAACACAATGCTCTGGTATGGTCTAGAGTAGACTCTAGAAGACTGGGACAGAATGTGGACTGATTTTTGTGGTGCCTTTCTTGTGGTTATAGTATATGTCCTTTCAGGAGATTGACATCTCATGTCAGTTTATGCAATAGAGCTCCAATTGTGGAAAACTAGTGTAAAAATTCTTATATTTATGAAAAATACAGCATACTAGAATGGTATGTGAAGGATCATGTGACACTGAAGACTGAAGAAATGATGCTGAAAATTCAGCTTTGATCACAGAAATAATAAATTATATTTTACAATATATTCACATAGAATGCAGCTATTTGAGATAGTATTAATTTTTCATAATATTTGTGTTTTTACTGTATTTTTTAATAAGTAAATTGAGCCACCTCTTTTCAAAAACGCTAAAAAAGTGTGTGT
>JAOTRC010000013.1:13494520-13506732 GCA_027497675.1 Cyprinella lutrensis
CCAGTTGTTGCTAAGGAATTGCTTATCAGTTAATTGCTAATTTGGCTGATTTAAGGTGTTCTGCTGGTTGCTACGGGAGATTGCTAGGCGTTTAAAGAATGTTCAGTCATTACTAAAGCATTGGAAGGGTATTGTGGGAGGTTGCTAGAGTGTTGCTAGGGAGTTTTGGTGGTTGCTAGGATGTTCTGATTGTTTCTAGGTCACTTCTATGGTGATCCAGTTGTTGCTAAGGAATTGCTTATCAGTTAATTGCTAATTTGGCTGATTTAAGGTGTTCTGCTGGTTGCTACGGGTGATTGCTAGGCATTTAAAGAATGTTCAGTCATTACTAAAGCATTGGTAGGGTATTGTGGGTGGTTGCTAGAGTGTTGCTAGGCTGTTTTGGTGATAGATAGGTCATCGCTTTGGTTTTTTAGGCCATTGCTAGGGTGATCCAGTAGTTGCTATGGAACTGCTAATCTGTTTAATGTTCTGGTGGTTGCTATGATGCTCTTATTATTGTTAGGGAATTCTTTTGCACTGTTTGGGTGTTCTGTGAGGTTGTTAAGCATTGAAAGAATTTTTGGTAATTATTAAAGCAGTGATATGGTGTTTTGGGTGATTGTGAGGGTGTTACTAGGATGTTTTGGTGATTGTTAGGTCACTACTAGAATAATTTGTTTGTTGCTCAAGTGTAAGGTGTTTTGGAGGTTGCTAGGAGGCTCTAATTGTTGTTAGGGTGGTAGCTTGAAAATTGAATTGATAGGTGGTTTGAGGTGTTCTGGGTGGTTGCAAGGCATTTAAATTATGTTCTGGTTATGACTAAGGTATCGCTAGAGTGTTTTTGGTGGTTGCTAGAGAGTTGCTAGGATGTTATGATTGTTTCTGTGTCATTGCTAGGGAGATGTGGGGATAGATGGGCAATTGCTAGGCTATTCTAGTAGTTGCTAGGATGTTGTGGTTGTTTCTAGGTCACGAAGTGATCTGGTGGTTTGCTCGAAGTGATCTGGTGGTTGCTAGGGAATTGTTAGGCTGCTTATACTGTGTTCTGGTGGTTGCTGGGATGCTATTGTTGCTACAGTAGATTGTTCTAGTGGTTTCTAGGGCATTATTATTTTTACTAGGGTTTTCTGGTGACTCGGATTGTTGCTAGGGTGTTGCTAGGGTCTTCTGGTGGTTGCCAGGGCATTGCAAGGCTGTTTGTTAGGCTGTTATCGTGGTTGCTAGGAAGATCTGATTGCTGCTAGGGTGTTTGGATGGTTTCATTTGCATTCTGATAGATGGTGAGACACTCTAATTGTTGGTAGGGAATTACAATGTGGGTTCTAAAATAATAATAAGTAATTGCTCATAATGCAATTATGCTTAATTTTAATAACGATTATAATTATTGGTTAATTCAATATGACCTTGTTAAGTCTGTAACAAAGACAGTGTGGGTTCTAAAATAATAATATTAATTGCTCTTAATGCCTTAGCAAATATCCCACTTTATCTGTCTGACCCGAATATTTCATAGGGAAATCCACAATTAGTTGAAAGCTGTTTCTCAGTACAAGAAAACAATGATAAATAGTATTTCAACCAGAAAAATGGTCCTCTTTACAAGCATCTCTAAGCTGACACATGCCGGGCAGCCAGATCCACTGAAGGGGCGTGTATTTGTGCACCATTGTTTTCTAGCACAATGGCACGAGTGAAAGGCTTTTGCAGCAGTCTTTGCAGCAGTGCTCCAGTATCTATGGAAACAGAATCTGATCTCCATTTGTCTTTGCGCCTGGCGAGTCTTATGGTGGTAAGCGGGGGGGAGGGGTAAGAGAATGCCACTTGTGTTGCCAAGGCTAACAATAACAGTGCCGATAACAACTCTTTATTTGTCATCTCAGAGCCTGCACCACTCTCTGAATAAAAGCGTGTATGTATTTGTGATGCTGAATCGTGCCTTGCGGTTGATGGAGGCAGACTGTGAGTGTTCAATGCTCATTCTTGCATCTCAGTGTCTGCTAAGTGACCCATGGGATTTATTTAGACAGGGCAGCTGAAGCGAGCACATCTCTGCTTTTTAAGTATTTATAAAACATGAACAAACGAATGTGACATTAAATGGATGTTACGTCACACATTGTATGAAATCGTTTATCTAAAATAAGACAAAACACATACTGCTAAAATACATCATTTAATGAAAGGAAAATCAAAACCATATTTAAAACATTTTACACATTTTAAAAAAAGAGACTCTATATAAGAGACTCTTCCATACAAGTCACTTATTGAGTTGTTGTGAGATAAATGGCCCCTGGCAGATGGTGGGGGCCACTCAACATGTGGGGGTCCAATGTCTAAAAATTGATCTTTAGCTTCTACTTTCTCTATATGTCCCAATTGGAACCACATGTTACTTAATCTTAGATTGACAAAGCTACGAAGCCTGAAGCCATATTAATATCCTGCGTTTGTTTATGTTAGACTGAAGTAATGTATGAAAAAAATAATGAAGCCCAATGTACGGTGCCCCGCACATGACATCCAGGGGGAAAAAACAATGTATTGTGGCCATGAATTAAGAATTCGTTCCAACAACTTATTAATTTTCTCCATTACTTTTTGAAAATCATAGCCATGATGCAACTGAATTAAAATTAGGTAACAAATTAATAAAATGTGGCCTCAAATTACCAATTACAAAGTCTTAATTTATGGCCACAAATTTCCACAATATCTAATAGTTTTTAGTAATAAATGAGGTTGGAAAAGAAAGCCCAATTCAAACCAATGTTAGCCACATGAGCACCATGGCACTTATAGCATGTACAAATAAATAGGCCACAAAATTGCACAGAAATAGGGAGCTGGTGTCTGATTAGACAAATTATTTTAAAACTGAATAAAACTGAATGGTTGTGTAAAATAATGAAATAATGCAGAGAAATTATATTTTAGTGGGAAAAACAATATTCTTAACCACAGCATAAGCAACATAAATCAGTATTTTACTTCTATAATGTGACATATTTCCAAGTGAAACAGGATATTTAAGAGAAACAAAAGTAGGGTGAGGCTTGATTATGTCCACTGGGAATTGAATGGATTGTGAAAAGACTGAGGTCTTGATGATGTTGTTTAGAGGCGGAGCAAGGATTTTTTTTTTTCTATGACATGCACTGCTAAATAATTCCCAATAAGACCAATAATATGTATAATGAACATGAATTTTGAGTTAATACTCACTTAATAGTCAGTTGGTATTACCTTGGTGCCGCTGTAGAAGTCATCCACAGTACAGGCATTCATGAAGCTCTCGTTCAGGTGAACACTGGTGTCAATGCCACCCGGAAGCACCAGCTTTCCTGTGGCATCTATAACCTTGGCTCCACCTGGGATCATCAGCTCCTTGCCCACCTGCTGGATAATCCCATTCTCGATGTACACATCTGCTTCTTGTGTGAAGTCATCGTTCACCACTTTACCTCCCTTAATGAGGATGCGCACCGATGCTGAGCTGGAAGACATGTTTCAACCTAAAAGAATCAAAGAACAGAGTGTTGATATGTATTATATAACTCTACTTTATATAGAGTCTCCACACCTTTTGACCATTAAGCAGCACAACCGTTTTCAACATTGAGCACCGACTCTGCATTTTAGAATGATTTCTGGGATCACATGATCCTGAAGGATTATTAGGAACACCTGTTCTATTTTTCATTAATGCAATTATCTAATCAACCAATCACAGTTGCTTCAATATATTTAGGGGTGTGGTCCTGGTCAAGACAATCTCCTGAAGTCCAAAGTGAATGTCAGAATGGGAAAGAAAGATGATTTAAGCAATTTTGAGCGTGGCATGGTTGCTGGTGCCAGACGGGCCGGTCTGAGTACTTTACAATCTGCTCAGTTACAGGGATTTTCACGCACAACCATTTCTAGGGTTTACAAAGAATGATGTGAAAAGGGAAAGACATCCTTGTTGATGCTAGAGGTCAGAGGAGAATGGGCCGACTGATTCAAGCTGATAGAAGAGCAACTTTGACTAAAATAACCACTCGTTACAACCTGATGTATGCAGCAAAGCATTTGTGAAGCCACAACACACTACCATTGCAATATTCCATAAAACCAAAACAAAACAAGAATTGTCCATTTGGATTTCATGGTGACTTTAATTTAATGTCATTACATCCTTTACAATAATTTCTAAAATCTATTTGTAATTTTTTGTACCTCACAAGGGTAAAGCGGAATGCTTTGTCCATGGAGGGAGAAAGCCACTTCCTGTTTAAGGAATGCTAATCTCTCTCCAGTTATTATTAGCACTAGAGAGTCTTAAAATAGCAGAGTCATTCTCCTAAGAGGAATGCTATAAATTGCATGTGGGATCACTCTGTTTGTAAAGTTACCAATGTTCAATCTCTACTTTCACTGGCAGTTTTTATCGAACACATGATGGACCTTTTTTTCAGTTTTCATTGTGAAACAAATGCTAACTTATTGTTTATTTGTGCATAAAATCTTGCAAAATTGCAAAAGTGTTTAAAATCTGAATGGTCATTAAGAGAAGTCTTTAAGAAAGAAGACTCTCCCATTACTAAAATTCAGTTCAATTATTGTTGTTCTAAAGTAATATGTGGGAAACTATAAAAAAAAAAACATCTTAATCCTTGTTTGAGGGAGTAGATAATTTACGAGGAAGCTATAAAGGGTTTTTTCCCCACATATTGATTTTCTGATCCTTCTCTCTTCATTTTGCCTTTTTTGGGGTGGTATAAAAATAATCAAAAGTTTGTGTTGTGAAGATTCCGTGAATATGGCACTTTTTTTTTGAGGTGGTTAACCTTTAGAAAATGTCAACCTCTGTTTATGTTCATTTAATGTGATAATCAGATCATCATGCTAGGTTGATGTTATGTACTTGTACTAAAATATTGGATTTGTGCCTCTAATGCTTTATAAAAACATTGGACTCTAATTAATTAATTCCCAGGTAACGTGTAGTAGCTCTGACGAGACCTCGAGCAAAGGAATAAGGGTTCATTTCACCTTGATATACTCTGACAATTAACATCAGAGTTTTCACTTTTAGTTTTGCTTGAATGCCTACTTGTCTGATTTGCATAATTTGAAAGGGACTAAAACCCTTGCAGCTGTATTTAACTGAACCTGTTCTTCTGCTCTTTACACACTGTCCTGTTCTGAGCCCCTGAAGTGTTCTGTGTGGAAGGACAAAACAAACAACTGAAATGCTTGTTTTCCCTGTAACGGCAGGGTGAATGGGTTACACACACACAATGACCGTTGACTTGGCAAACGTTTCCTGTTGATCTCACTGTTCAAGTCATGACTTACTATTGTGCAATAATGAGCATAGAGTAATATGTGAAAAGCAAGGATTATTTATGCAAAGGCTGATTGTTGATTTGTCTGTTTTTGATTGACAGGTACAAGCCCTTTTTTCCTTTCCAAGTGCAGCCACCTTTGACGTCGTCATGTGACCTGGACATCTCCATTCGAGACACACTATTGGTTGAGGGGCGTCTACGTGTCACACTTGTTGAATGTAGCAGGTAGGGCAGAGACCTGTTGCTGTTTGACGCAATCACTATTTACCTTTTTAATATATATATTTTTTTCTATAAATAAATAAAACACAAGGTGTTAGGAGCACACTTTACTTGGTAAAAACAGGGATGCGTTATCAAAATTATGGCCAGTGCAAGCAGTGGTTTTAGGCGTCACATGATGTACGTGAAAAGTACATTGTCATCGCAGGCATATTCATTTTTAAGTTTGTTCTGTGACGACTATTTCTCCTGTCCTTTTACTTTGTTCTTCCTATCAGAAATAGTGTGTACGCATCAGAAATAGAATGGTGCATCAGTTTACAGTTGGGAATTTGTTGTTGCATTGCACCCCATCAAGTGTAGACAGCATAACTGCTTATAATGGGTTCGATTTGTTTTTGTGGCGCCACCCGCGTTTGGTGTAGACGGTCATAGCTTATTATCATAGCTTATTTTTATCATAGGTCATAGCTTATAGCATATTCTGTAGCTGTGTGCTTATACACTTTCCTTTGTTTTCTTTAGTTCTTTTTACTCACACACATTTGTTTAAATTGGTGGTACATATAAAACTTCATATAGTACAATGACGTTTATATAAGGAGGTTACTGTTATGGGTATGCTGCTTCTGTTTTCTTATTCTTTTGGGACACAAAACTCAGAGACGGCCATAACATTCTAAACCAATGAACTTATAAATGGTCCGTTTGCAAGCTGCTGTGTACACAGACAGCATTCTTTTTATTGTGTCGTTTTTTTTTTGTCTAATTAGTAACAGACTAATAGTGTTTGTAATAGGCTTCCATTAATAATGCAGAGCCTTTGAAAATTACAAACCCAGCTCAGCCGTGATGAATGGACACACACAGTTTATAGTCTGCACACTGGATCTTTGCATGTTGCATTAAGTTAAAGAGGTTGGTAAACTTGCTGTTAAATCGCCATCCGGTGTGTTTGCAGCCTTCATCCAAGTGGATGATGCACATTGGTGGTGGTTAAGGAGATTGCCCCTTCCATATGACGCGCTTTGAGTGCCTAGAAAACCGCTATATAAATGTAATGAATTATTATTAGTAGTAGTATTTGCGCTGGTCAGTTTATGTCTCAACTGTGCTGAGGCCTATACGCCATCAGAGGGCAACAGTGGACTATAATTCAGCGTTTCGACCAGGAGTGACGTCCAGCTTGTGTTCCTGGAGAGCCAACATCAATCCAAGAGCAGGATTGGCACCTCTGCTTTACAGTTACAAATGTGATGAAATCAATTGAGTTGTATTTATTTGATCAAAAATAATAGTCATAACAGTAAATTATTTTTTTACAATTTAAAATGACTTTTCTATTTCAATGTCATATATGTAATTGTATTACTGTGATGGCAAAGCTGAATTTTAAGCATCAATACTGCAGTCTTCAGTGACACATGATCCTTTAGAAATCATTCTACTATACTGATTTCCCGTTTAAGATTAATTTCTTATTTTTTTATCAATGTTGAATCTGTGAAACTGATATTTTTAGTATTCTTTGAATATGAATTGAAAAGCATTTTGTTTAATCTTTTGTAACATATCGTTCCTGTCATTTTTTTTTTATTAAATTACTGCATAATCCCTGTCTGATTACTATTGATAAAATGAGTAATTCATAAAAGGAATAATTAAAAAATAAATCTTACTGGCTCCAAACTTTTGATTGGTAGTGAATATATAATAATGTAATTTTATAGCCATTATGCTTATTAGTCCTTGTAATGAAAATGTTAGTTAGCTATGTTAGCCAGCAGATGGCAGTAGTGGCTTTCTTTTGAATAGGTTTCAGAGCTACATTTTGCCTATTCATTTCTTTAGATCACAATATTAAAACATAATGTAAAATTTCTGTCCTAACACCTAGTTAGTTATTAATGTTGTAAAACAAAGTGGTATTGTTAAATAATTGAAAGCGACTTTTCTCTGTGTTGTCTCTGTAGGTTGTTCATCCTGGGCTCATATGAAAGGGAGACATATGTTCACTGCACCTTAGAGCTCAGCTCGGATGAGTGGCGGGAAAAGACTCGCAGCTCCATCAAAGAGGTACACGTACACATCATATGCATGTGCCTCTCTATGCCTGAGGGCGCTGCAGGACGTTTGCTGCACAAACATGCATGTGCATTGATCTGCGTTAATAAATTATACAAGCACAAGCATACACACCCATTGTTGTCTATAGCATAGGTCAAGGATATATAGATGAACCAGTAATTATCCAGCTACAATTAAACCATGATTATTTGCTATTCATTATAGTTTGGGCAAATGTAAGTAAAAGGAGATACCGGTAATGATGTGCAGCACAGCTCTACAGGTTGAAATTACTTGGGAAAATACGTCTTCACTCCTGGGGGTGTTGTTTGTCAATGCTAGTCATCATGGGAAAATGTTCAGGAAGTGTGTATTTCTATCATTAGAAATGACGCAGTTAAATGCAAGGTCAGTCGTTGTTTTGGTTGGAGTTAGTGTTGCTCATTTGTTCTTCTTTATGAAGAGTTGTTTTCAGTACACAAAGTGGACGTTGGCTGTGCTTTATTGCATAAAAAATCTATACATTTATTTTTTTAGTTCAGCTTGTTTCTTTGTTTGCTTGTTTGCCAAAATGGGCAGCTTTTTGAAGTGCCTTCTCCATAATAGATTTGTGATCTCTCTATTATAGATGTCTATTTGTCTTCCTTTAGGAGGACGGACAAACGCGTTATTGACTTGATTTAAACGAATGCATATTTTGCATAAACCCTTTCATTTTCTACCTGACAACTACGGCTTATCAAAGCAGTCAATGACGGCAGACAGAAAATGTCAACTTAAATGGCTCCATTCTAGTCATTTTATTTAGTCTCTCATCAAGCTCACTTCCGGTGTAAAAAGAGTAGGTTGTTTACATGTCACTCACAACTTCTGTAGATTTCTGTACTGAACTACGTTCACAGATGTTCGTAGATCAGCGATTGTACAACAGTGCATCCAATGCAATTAGTTATCTATTACTGTGTGTCTTTTGTTTTTTAATGTGGCTGTTCCTTAATGTTAGAGCTGCTTGTGCACTGATGCCAGATTCATCATTCATTTGTTATGAATAATCTTATCTTTTGGATTGTGCCCAAAAGATGCTAGTAGAGAAGAAAATAATCAAATGTGATGAAGCACCTTTTATATGATAAGTATTTAATCCAATGAAATATTCATAGCCATTAATGTATGGCAATATAAGAAGTTGTATTTCTACAAAAAGTAGAAAGAACCTAGTAAAAACCTAGTAAAAAGAACCATATTGTGATTCATGATTTTATACCACTTATTTTGATATTAGAAAATCACTTATACCATTATATCAGGTCTCGGTAATACTAGTTTGTTACTATCTATATATTTTGAAGTAGATTATGCATAAACTCCATTATATATGTAAACTGGAGGAAAACACACACACACACACAGACATATAATGTGAGTATGTTTATGTACGTATGTATTTATGTATAAATTAAAAAATGTTTTTTAAAGAAGCCCTTATGCTCACTAAGGCTTTATTTATGTGATAAATATTGGCTTTATATTTTAACTGTTTTTTCTCTCCAGAATTTTAATGTCATTTTTGATCAATTTATATGCATCCTTGATAAAGGAAAGTATGCATTTCTTTAAAAAAAAATCTTACAAACATCTTACATTTTATTTCTTTGATTGTGTTTTTACTTCATTTGAAATGAACCGCTGAACTGAAACGTTTCTTTCTTTGTGTGTGGCTGTAGACTCTAATTAAGAAGCACAATGACCCAGACTTTGTGTGTGTGTGTGTTTAGGTGTGGAGGGGATGGTTATGAGTGTGTAAGAGATCTCTCATCTCTATAACAGGCTTGCACCAGCACTGACACTGCATGTGTTCATATGCTTGGTGACTGTTCGTTTATTTAAGGGTTCACATATTTAACATTAACCAATCCCATCACCAATGACTTGCAATGTTGTGTTTGGATGAGTTTTTATCTAGTGTGTGTGCATGCATGCATAAGTGTGTGTTTGCGTATGAATGGTATGTTTGAGTATGAGCATGTTTGTTCGAAAAACAAAATTGTGCACGGAGATGCAGATGCACATTGTTTGCTGTGCCTTTTTATCAGCTTCCCCCAGAACCCCAAATTCCAAGACCTCAGCAGGGATTCAAACACAGGATTAGTACAGATATCATCTGGAAAAGGTCATTGTTTTCTTTCCCTCTCTCTCTCTCTCACTCATGTTCTTCTCCCACTCCCACCCTTCTCTTTCTCTCTCACTTCACTTGATATCTCTTTCCTCTCTTTGTTTTTTTCCCCACCTCTCTCAATTCCACTCCTCATATAACTAATTTTACATTTTCCACATGTAAAATGTCTCTGGTTACTGATGTAACCTATGTTCTCTGAATAGTGAACGAGAAACTGCATAGCTTAAGACACAGTGGGAATGCCCTCTGGGTGTGAAGATTGTCTAAAGCCCTTATAGAAACGCGCCAATTCATTGGCTAATGGAGCGTGCGCGACTGATGGTTTCAGTACGTTGCCGAGACTAACCTCAATTTACCAAGGGGGATCTCATCCGACTCTCTATGAGCGGCAATAGAAGCAATATACAATCTCAGAGTAGTAGCTGCCGCTCCACAAGCAAACTTCTCCTGTTGGAATTCCAGCACTGAACCGACTGGGCAGCTGACTGGGTCTGTAGCGTGTGTCGAACACCTCGACTCAAAAACCCTCCACTTAGAGGAATTTAACCTTCTTGTGGAAGTGCTCTCACATTTGCAATGGTCTCCTAGACATCAGCGGGAAGACCAAAGCACAAAGCTAGCGGCCTCTGATGGGCCACATGGATAGTTTCCAAATTTCAGGGTGAGGATGCCATATCCTGCCCTGAAGCTGAGACAGCAGGTCCTCCCTGACCGGAATCTCCCAAGGGGGGAGTTCCAGAAGAGGAACCATCTCCGAGAACCACCGCTGGGACAGCCAGAATGGGGCTATAAGTTGGAGACGGGCTCCACTCTCCCTCACTCTGGACAGAACTGCCAGTATAAACTTGACAGGCGGGAATGCATAAAGTTGGGAATGCATAAATCCCTTCAAGGGAACCACTTTTATTGCTTCCTTGAGGTGAAGGGATGAAACCTTGTCTGCTTGCACTCTATATTGTCGAGCTCTACATCCGAACTCCAGGTCCTGGACTCCAACGAGGCCTCGGGAGCCTCAGGAGCATGACGGGGGGAACGAATGACTCCTCAAAAAAAATGCAAGTCGAGAGCGGAGGGTTTTGAGAAGTGGGTTGTAACAAAACTTGCATTTAGACAAGCCTAAAACAGCCTTAGGTGCATTCGAAAAACCCATACATTTACCAATCTTACTGTGAGGGTCGTCGTTCGCAATAAAGCAAAACGCATGGTGGGGGGCAACAACAAAATTCACTGGCCCTTCACCGAAAGGAGAACTGAGTTCCACTATTCGCAGTTGCTGAAGTGCAGATGAACAATGCTGATGATAAATCCGAATTATTTGAGCTTGAAAAACTGAGACCAAAGGGCTCAAGATGAAGGCAAGGAAATCTGAGCAACAGCCAACAGATTCCCATTGCATCTTAAGCTACGCAGCATTGAGTGAACCTGTGTGTGGTGATTTCATAAGTGCAAGTGCAACTTTTCACATCGTATTTACATGGTACTTCTGGTCATAAACATTTTATGTGCCCAAAAAAACTTGTGCATGAGATCATAGCACTTCTGTCTTCGTGTGCATGCTGGGGTATTGTTTTTTTTTAACACAATCTAAACACTAAAGTGTTAAAGCATGTTTTCTTAGCCTACGGCTCTGGTGCAGAGAGGCTAACACCGCTATCAGTAATAAGTAAGTGATACTGAGCCTCTGGGGTCTTTTCATTTGTTCTTATCTTCCAGCCGCTCTCACCATCGACCTGCACTGCCTCGCCCACCCGTCGATGCCCATTTCCAAGACACCTCAGTGTACGTGGCCATCTAGAGATTTTAGAGACTGCAAAGAATGTCCATGCAGAGAAAAGCTCTAAATTAATTCAATGTTTTTTACATTTAATAATTACATTACATGCCCTCTCGCGTATTGCTCGTGACTCAACAGCTTTTGCTAGTACTTGTGAAGGCATCAGCAGGCTACTTTCAATAAATATTCAAATAAAGGAATCTTTTAGGTGTGTTTCCATGTGTCGTGAGGGTAAGCAAATGAGCAGTTTACAGTGTCTAGAGTGAACAAGCTTATTATAAACCCATCCAATGTTGCACCATGTGCATTTGTGATAACGCGTCACCCAGCATACCCGGTTAAAAAGTCATACACACACACACACAAAGAGTTGGAATCAAACCCCATTGCAAATCAGGTTTATTGGCAAAATTTACTGACTTTCAGCTGTTTGCAGCTGCATGAAATGTAACCACTTTTCCTTTTACTTTGAACTTGCAAACTATGCCTCCAATGGTGTCTCTAGGTAATATTTAGTGCCTTCGCTCTCTTTTAGTATCCTGTTTGTGAAGGTGATATATTCCATTAACTTTTTGGATCATTCTTTTGAGGTAGCCATATTTCTAACATGCAGTCACACGTGACCCTTAACAATCCTTGCCAGTTCAGTGATTTC
>JAOTRC010000013.1:13508796-13528472 GCA_027497675.1 Cyprinella lutrensis
CAGGTGTGCTTGAGCTAGAACACATGAAATCACTGAACTGGCAAGGATTGTTAAGGGTCACGTGTGACTGCATGTTAGAAATATGGCTACCTCAAAAGAATGGCCAAAAAAATTAATAGAATATATCACCTTCACAAACAGCGAACAGGAAACAAAAAGAGAGCGATTTGTGCTTTTGTGAGGGATTCCAATTCAGGGGGTTGAATAATTTTAAGATGGCAGAAGTCTTTAAATGTTGCATTTTCATTTGAAGTTGGGGAAATACTTGAACACATTTGTTGGGTTGAGCTATTTCAATTTTTGTTTGATTTGTTCATTGCTAACATCTGAAAGTCTGTAAGTGTTGCCAATAATTTAGATTACAACTATTTATACGATATTTAAATGCATTAACAATCATTTTGTAGTTTTCACCCTCAAAGAAATATTAAAAACGTAAGTTTTAAGTAAATATTAAAAACAATTGTATTGTATTTTTGTATCTTCTGTAAAAGTTTTTTTATAGATATTGAGTGTGCAAAATCTATTAAATGATTATTAATGAATTCAAAAAGGATAATCCAAAGTTCTTATTCTTTGCTAAAGGCTGGAACTCATTATTTGCTTAAGGCTGGCAAAGGAAAAGTTCATTTTTCAAAAAACTGAAAAATTGAGTTTCAGTGTTTGAATTAAAGCATATTTGCACATGTAGATGTGCAAATATACATCATGCCTGCCTGATCATCACTCTTACCAACCAGACTTTGTACCAACGCTCTGTGTGGACATTTCTGTGCAGTCATCAAGCTTTTGCTCCACCTAAATATTTTCTGTTGTGGTTTCAGATGCAAGATTGATTAGATCCATATTAAACATTGCTGCGTCAAAACACGCTCAAGAACATCACATTGAGTGATGTTCAGAAATTATATCTGTAATGTCCGTATAGCTTTTGTGATTTTCTTGAGTATAATTTCAGATGTTTTGTTGTTGAATGTTTCTTTGACGCACACATAAGCGCGCACACACGTGTACTTGTACTCAATTTTGTCTGTGGTGTGTGGGTTACCCAGCTGCCATGTTGGCGTGTTTCCATTTGCCCACCAATCTCATTCAAAGCAGAACAAATAAACCTCTCTATACCTGCTTTGTCAGGATATCAGTAAAGAGTCCTATTCATCTTAGCGTATTCAGATAAAGACATCTTTTAATTACTCTGAGTTGGCTGTTTCATCCGCAACAACGGGTCACTTTCTTTTCCTCTCTGTGAGGTAGTCCTGAGGACTGGCTTTTGGGACCGTATTAGCAGTATTAGTCTCAAAGGGCAAGTTATGTTTACGGGTTTTTTTTGTTGTTGTTTTTTTTTTTTACTCCATAGGCATGTGTTCTCTATATTTTAGCACTGATTTCATCTTGGGTCATAGTTTGGTATTTTGTCTGATTTAAATGATGAACAGCCATTAGCCCGGTCACTGATTTTTTTCCTAATCTGTAATTTTGCTTTGTTTTCCAGTAGACATCTCTAAACATCCTTAAAATAGTATACATTTACTTTGAAGAAAAAAATTAGAGTAGCCAAGAAGGTCTTACAGATTAGCTACAATTCTGATATTAACGGGATTGTTCACCCAAAAATTTAAATTCTGTCATTCATCACCCTTATGTTGTTCCAAACCCGTAAGAGTACCAAACCCCATACCTTCTTTCATGTTCGGAAGACGAATTAAGATTTTTTTGATGAAATCTGGAACCTTTCTGTCCCTCCATTGCCAGCTATGCAACTGACACTTTGACACTTCAAAAAGTTCATTTTGAAAAGCGTTCAAAAAGTTCATAAAGATGTAAAGAATGCAATAAATGCATTAGGTATTATATTAACATTAGCTAAAATGATCAATAGGGAATTTTAATAATTAATCATGAATGATTAGTATCGCATATTACAGTTAAATTCATTTTTCGAGGCTGAAAATAATTCGATTCTATATATGAATGATCTCCATAATGAGTTATGCATGGTTCGTCATTAATACATCAATAGTCATATTATATGAGATAACCTTAAATGGAATTTATTTAGTTATCAAACAATCTGTTTGTCCAGCAAACAGCGATAAGATTAACTTATCAACCCCCCAATAAAGTTATCACTTCTTATAAACACCAAGAGATATAAATTTTCTGGCCGTGAAACAACACCCGAAACAAACAAACGAAAAATATTACTAACACTAACAAGAGAAAATGAGAACTAAAAGCATGGCAAAAATCACAATTCAACCTTGCGAGAGACAACAAGAAATTACGTCAAATCAAATTAATAAACAATACTCTTGCTTAGTTCTCTTTGTATTGCTGAGGAACTTTGTATTGCGTATTCTCTTGTTTTTCCCAGGGTGAGCAGACTCGCGAGACTTTTAAAGGTTCAATGAACATGACGCTAACCAAGAAATGATTCAGAGTTCATCTCCCTCGTGGAGGGAGAGGAGAACGTGAAAATAAAGACTTAAAGAAAAAGAAAATAGAAATAGATAAAAGCTCTGTCATGTTCCACGGAAAACGCCAGCCTGATCGGCGCCTGCTGATCAGCATGCCTCAAGGGGCTCATAAACAGAGTGTTCTTTATTTACTCTAGAAGAAACGGACTTGGTTTGCCAATCAATATTTGGGAACATTGTTCCAATAAACAGTTACACATTAGAAAACCACACCTCTATTATAAACTAATCACACATGCATACCCGAGTGTATTTTAAAGGTGCTCTAGCGATGACCGCATAATTCATATTTATTAGTTTTACAATCTCTATGATCTCAAAGTGGTAGTTGTGTAGACTGTCACTGGAGGGAGAGATTTCATCAAAAAGATCTTTATTTGTGTTACGAAAGTCTGAGTTTGGAATGACATGAAGGTAATTAATGACAGAATTTTCATTTTTGGGTGAACTATGGTGGATTTCCCACCAGGCTATTTTGCTCGTTTGTATTTCCAATTGATTTTGCTCTGTGTGCCAATGACACTAATCAAACTAATTTGACAGCTGTCCCTGTGCATGACAGAGCGTCTGATGCGTGTATTACCAACATTACAGACACCAACATTCATTGCTGGCTATTCCAGCCCCATCGCTAAACTAATCTAAGCCATCCCCTCCACAACAGAAAAACCAGCGCACTGATTGGTTGGCAGAATCTTGACGCATACAACACACATCATAGTTGTGTTATGTTTCAAAGATGACGCAAGTTGCAACGGATAACGGAAATGTTATTTTTAATAAATCAATATTTGTGTGATCAGTTTAATGGATTTCTATCTTAAGACACAGACAGGCACACTTTTTGCCGCCACAAAGATTTGTATCTAATGACAGCATTAATATACTTTAGTCAGTTGCGTAGCACCACAGTTTCTCCCCAGCCGAGTGTACAGGGTCAGGGTCGAGTGACTTTAACTTATTTCCCGCAGTCAGCTGCTGGTGAATTTTTTGGTTAATTGTGGTTTGTAGTAGGGTGTCTGACAGGCCAGCTGCTCTTTGTCTGTGCTGCTACGATTTGATACAGTCTGAAGTATATTGCCATTAAATCTCATTTTTATGCAGTTTATTGCTGCTCTCTGCTTGTCCGGGCACCTTCCAGAGAGAGAGAGAGAGAGAGCTGTAGACAGATCAGGACCAGAGAGAACCATGAGGCTCTAATGTTATTTTCACTTTCTACTGCCTTTCATTTGTTTGGCTTTTTCTTCCTTTACTTTTCTTTCCTATCCCTTTATTCATTTTCTTTACCCTTTTACCTTCTCTCCTTCCTTTTCCTTTCTGTACTCCTTTACATAATTTACTTCCACACTCCTTTCTTCCTTTCCTTATTTTGTTATTCTCTTGTTGTAATTTTGTTTTTGTCCCTTCCACTCTCTCGTTCTTTTCCTGTCCAACTTTTCTAAACTTTACTGTACTACACTTTCCTATTTCCTCATTTGTCCTCTTCCTTCTTCCTTATTCTATTTCTCTTCATTTCATTTCCTCCTTTGTTTCCATTTATCCTTTCTTAATTTCCTTTTTTTAATGTACGTTATCTCTTTACTCTTTTTCTTCCTTCATTTCCTTTCATTTTCATCCTTCCATCTGTCTTTTATTCCTTCTTTGATAAGTGTTGTTTATTTGATGGTAATCTACTACAATCAATGGTGTCTTCCTTTGTCCACATTTCTGATACCTACGTTGAGGGCCTTCGGCTGTAACTGATGTAAAGGGATTGACAACGTTTGAAACACATTTGAAAGTTTCTCACTGGCCACATCCGGTTCCCAGTTCTCAATGAATACCAGCTGACCATTAATTTCTTGCATTCAGATTGGGGCCAGTCAACCCTCTGTTCAAAGTACACCACTCTTTGAAGCCAAATGTCATCTATTGAATATAGATCTGCAGTGGAGAGTATTATAAAGCCGTGAATCTTCTGACAGTATCAGACAGCTGCCCGTTTCGTGGGAAAGGGATATTTGAAACTGCACTTTTAAGTAACTGACTCAGTTTAAGCCGAGAGAATGAAAATGACAAACAAAATGCCAGAATGATAAGGATGCACTTGGATGGCCCTTTGAGTGCTGATACGAGAGACTCTTCATTTGGTCATTCTCATTCTACCTTTCTATCAGGACATTTGCGTGTGTTAAACTGGGGGAAGGGTCTATGTAGACTAGGAGACAGATCCTGAGCGGATGAATAACAATGAAGGCGCTAAAAACGGAACCGACTCGGACGGATGTTAAAGAACGCTGTGGCCACTGTGAACAATTGCAAATGAGAGGGATGAGAAGGGTCTTGTTTTTTTAATGTCCTCTGTCTCCATAACAACCCTCCCTTTTGTGTGGCGCTCTCTGAAAAGCCTCCTCCAATCACAAAAACATGAAACATGAAAATTCAGCCCGTCCGTGATGAGACGCGACTGCATTCATCCCAGCTTTGAATTTTTTATTTTTTTTTTTTGCAAATCAGTGTTTCCTAGAATAGGTTTGTCCACGAACAGAAAATGAGAAGCAATTAGTACAACTTGCTGAACCCATGTTTAAGGGTTTCTTCCAAAAAATAAAAATGAATAAAGTTTTCAAAATGAATAATATTTTGTAGTACTAAAGTTTGCTTTGGAATCAGAAGATTTGTGGTAGTTTGTTTTGTTGAGGTTTTCATTGATGTTTAGTGCAAATCTAATCGACAGCTATGCAACTGACACTTTGACACTTCAAAAAGTTCATTTTAAAAAGTGTTCAAAAAGTTCATAAAGCGGTTGTAAAACTAATCCATATGAATTGAGTGGTTTAGTCCAAATCTTCTGAAGAGACACGGTCCCTTTTATGATGAACAGATTGAATTTAGACTTTTATTCACATATAAACATTGATCAACTCACACATCAGTTGTGTTAAACAGAAGCTCAAGCATGTTCATTTGACGTGCAAGAACCAATGAGGTTTGTTCTCACAGGTCAAGCAGGTTCGGGTTGAGCTTCTGTTTATGTTCGCTATTCTATGTTTATATGTGAATAAAAGCCTAAATTTGATCTGTTTCACATAAAAAGCGATCAAGTCTCCTCAGAAAATTTGGAATTAACTGCTCGATTCATATTTAGTTTTACTATCTCTTTATGATTTTTTTTAAAGCATCAAAGTGGTAGTTGTTTAGACTGTCAATGGAGGGAGAGACAGTTCTCAGATTTCATCAAAAAGATCTTTATTTGTGTTACGAAAGTCTTACGAGTTATATCATGAAGGTAATTAATGACAGAATTTTCATTTTTGGGTGAACTGGTGGGTTTCCCACCAGGCTGATTTGCTCGTTTGTATTTCCAATTGATTTTGCTCTGTGTGACAATGACAATCGAACTAATTTGACAGCTGTCCCTGTGCATGACAGAGCGTCTAATGCGTGTATTACCAACATTACAGACACCAACCAACACTCATTGCTGGCTATTCCAGCCTCATCGCATCGTTTCCCTCAAACTCATAACTTTGAGACTGATAAAACAGATTTCCTATAAAGGTAACCTCATGTCATTGTCATGTAACTGTGTGACAGAGTTTTGTTAATTTGGATGGATTGAAGGATGGGTGAATAGAAGAGCAGCGAGTGATTGAATTAGCAATTTAGCAGTGTCAGAAAGGGCATGTTGACGATCCACCACGCCATCAGTTATTACATGTGACTCAAACCAGGGAACTTAAAATAACGCACATTAATCCACAGCAATACATCTTGCTAAATTATCATCACTTCCTGACAGCTTCGCCTGTCATACGTTTTGAAATTGAGTTTTCATTGAGTTTTCATTTCATTTAGCAAATTCTCAAACAATTTCCATTACACGAGAGTAGATGTTAAAACTTCATGCTGAATTGTACTCGTACTCGGCTTTCGCCAAGATAAGCACAAACTAAGACATAGCTTTACAGTAAACTAGGCTTCTCCATCCATTTACGCTTCTTTCCATATGGTGGTGTCAATCTCCTTCTGTCCAGCATTAACGGCTGGTTTTGCATCGAAAATACATCTTTGGGCCAAAAATAACAAAAACTACGACTTTATTCAGCATTGTTTTGTCTTCCGGTTCTCGTTTTGTTGTGTGCCGTGAGATTTAACATAGTGAAATTGCGCAAAGCTACTAGGTTGCAAGTCACACGTAGGCTCACTATTGGCCGACGCTGGTCGTGTGTGATGGGTGTGATGTACAACATAGAAGCTTTGCGTAGATTCACGACATGAAATCTCGAGGCCCACAGAGATGGAAATGAATAGTTAAACAAAGTCGTTATTTTGGGGGGGTTTTTGCGCACAAAAAGTAATCTCGCCGCTTTGGGTGAACTAATTCTTTGCAGTTTGGCAAATCAAAGAAAATGATTCCAAGGATGTTTAAATGCTGTATTTTACTGGAAAATTGGAAAAATACTATGAAAATATTTTTTTCATAGTAAAAATAATTAATTTTTGCAGTCTGATTTGTGGTTTGAAAAAACGTAATCTTTAACATCTATGACGTTCACTTCTGTTTTCACCCGATCCTTCTAAAATCCTTGGGTGGCTCAGTCTCCTTTCTTTCACTTGTATTTTTTTCTTCTACTTTTGAAATAAATTAATCGCTAGCTCTCTATGCTGTGTGTGTGTTCGTGTGTACACATGCCTTGCAGGGACTGCTACCCTATACTCTAACACTAATCTCTCTGACATGTGCCAGATGATTCGATTACTGACCATTGCTCTGACGGCTCTCACTACAGCATCAGGCCACCGAACTCAGCCATTGTGTGTGTGTGAGAAAGACAGAGATTTTGAGCAGTAGAACTGGCCAATATATTGTAGATAAAATATATAAAATATCTTGATATTTTTCATCTTTTCATGTGTTTGCTCTGAAATGACTTTAAAAGGTGTTTTCAGTGGAATCAACAGCTATTGGCAGTTACATTCAAAATGTTTAATGTAAGAAGTGAAATACTAAACAATATAGTTAATGTTTTCATCTTTTTCACTAAATGAACCAAATGGAGAATCGTCTAGAATCATCTTGGTCATCTCTACAAAGATGAAGTTTAAATATTATTTACAGAAATTGTTTTTGTTGAGGCATTACTCTTTAGTCGGTGATTTCTCTTTTTGCCTGGTGGTGGGTCTCTATATGCTTTACGATTTTAATTTTGTTAGCTCAGGTTGCAGATAAAACTAACAGATTGAAGACAAAATATTAATTTTAAAGAGAAACAGGCTCTTACAAAAAATGTTTCTAAACTTTTTCAGAGATTGTTCATCCGTTTGTGTTGGTTTAGAGTTGCTGAAGGCTGCTGCCTCGATCCTTACTGTTTGCTCAAGTCACTGAAACATGTCAAACCACATTGCATTTCCAGTGAGTTGTTGTTCCATCGTTGTGTGACGATGGATATTTTTACTTAACACCTCATTCACTCAACAAAGCACAAAATAAACCTGCTGCGGCTTTGTTGATTTATCACACGAGAGTTTGACTCTGTCAGCCAGCTCTGATCTAGATAACCACAGTCCGATTCAACTGAGGTTTAATTTTGCCAACCATTAGCAAGGATACATTAAACTAATTAAAAGTCATAAATTGATTAAAAGTCACTTAATGATAAAAAAAGATTTTGGTTTCATACAAATGCTGTTCTTTTGGACTTAGCTTTGGACTTTCTTCATCAAAGAACCCTGAAAAAAAGTGTCTAGGTTTCCACAAAATTGCACCAAATCCGCATATTAGAATGATTTCTGAAGGATCATGTGACAATGAAGACTTGAGTAATGATACTGAAAATTCAGCTTTGCCATCAGGAATACATTACTTTGAAACAAATTTCACAATATAACTGTATTTTCGATGGAATAAATGCCATCTTGGTGAGCAGAAGAAACTTCTTTCAAAAACATTCAAAAGTCTTACTGACCCCAAATATTTGCTGACCCCAATATTAAGCAAAGTGTGTATCAATTGTGTGTTTTTTGTTGGGAATCATTAGCACCTGTGTTGCTTAAGTAAATGATAAGAGCCTGCTCTGAAAAGGCTAGATTTATATAAGCCAGTCAGGGAGAGTGTGGGAGGATGAATGAAATGGATAGCAGCAAAAATGGAGGTAGAGAGAAAAATGAAGAGTGGGAGGTTTGACTGAACACACACACACTCACACCTCCAGCAACAGGTGTACACACAAGGCAACTGTCCGTTCGGCACAATAGCCTCAATGGGAATCTGTCAACAATCACACCGCTGCACGTAACACATCTACCACCTACAAACACGTACACACTCACCGACACCTGATGACTAAGGAACCTTCCATTTTGTGGTACAGGGTGTGCCAGACCTGGGATGTGTTTGTGAGTGTGTAGGGCTGATGTTGTGTGACATGTTTTCTTTCTCTGAGCAGACATTCATCTGTCTGTCTCTTTGAGTGCACAGTACGATTTGATGTCTGTGCTTTAGAGGCTATGTTAGTGTTAGGTTGGCCAAGCATTTCACTAAATGCATTTTTTGATGTGTGCTGTTCATACGAGAGAGCGAGACATGCATTCTTTCTTTAAGATGAGATTCTTTGAGAAAGACTATAAAAGTAAAATGAATCAAAAGTTGATGCTGTTTTGTTACTTCAAAACAATAATTCAGGAATGAAAATCATTATTAAATCACTGTCATGTTCCTAACTTATTTGACTTGATATCTTCCATGAGACACAAAATGTTGTCAGTAAATGCTGTTTTTTTATCTTGAACGTCTATGTGTGCCTTGCAAACTTAAATATTTGATTGTGTATTATTTATAGAATATTGTTGATGTATCATTCAACAGTTTGTGGTTGATTAGATTGTTACATTTTTTTAAATAAGTCTTTTATAACCAACAAGGTTGCAGTAAACAGTAATATTTGTGAAATATGATTGCATTTGTTTTCTATTTTAGTGTATTTTAAAATAATTTATTCCTGTGTTGACAAAGGTAAATTTTCAGCATCATTACTCCAGTCTTCAGTTTCTTATTTTTATCAATGTTGAGGATCATTGTGCTGTTTAATATTTTTGTGAAAACCATTGTAATATCCACATAAATATATACTTTTGAAAAAAAAAATGGTGACAATATAAGTCTACACTGTCACAAATAAAATTGTTGATTTCTTTCCAAAAAAAAAAAAAACTTACTGACCCAAACTTTTGAATTGTAGTTGTATTCTGGGGGCCACATTTTCAAGCTACTGTTGCTTTAAAATGCAATAAATGTACTAATAATTTAGCAATAAACTGTAACTTGTTTTGTAATATGTTGCTTGCTGATATACTAACATGTAAAACATACTGTCAGGGAAACTATAAATCATAATTCACATTTGCTTCTTTTGTATTTCACAGAAGAAATTAAGTCATATGAGTTTGGCATGACGTGGGTGAGAAATTATTTTATCAGCTGTAGGCTTGTTTTTATCCTGGTGGTATTGAATGTGTGTAATAGTATTTAAGTGGGTGTTTTAATTCTGACATTTATGCTATAATCAATGGAATTGACCTGAAAATGTCCCACAGGCCCTGTGTTTGTTTGTTGAAAAGCTATGAAGGGTGTATATGTGAACCTTGTGGTGATGAGGAGAGACGGACATCAAATTGACACATGAACAGCGTCCTCACGAACCAGTCAGAGCGACAGCAGTCCGTTTACCTGCACTCAACACATGCAGACACAGACTAACGCACACAATGAGTGTGTGCGTGTTCCTTCTGCTGTGCCTTTCCATGGTTGTGTAATTACGCCTTAGCCACCACTCAGCTAGAGAAATCGCCTGTAATTGCCGCTCAATGTCGCTGTTTGTTTCCTGTGTCAGACAAATCTTTCTTTCTCTCTTTCATTTCTTCTCTCTCACTCTTTGAACCTTGTCATTTTGTCATTCTAAAAATGGGAAAACAGAGGTGCACGTTAAGCGCAGATGTCTTTTTTTAACCCTCTACTAGTTGTTATTAACTTATTTAATTTCGGTTTAAATGTAGATTCTTGTTTTCTACTGTAATTCCAAGTGTGTTTCGGTTTTGGACTTAGGCTAATTGAAATTAAGGGGGGTTTTTTGTAGTTCTTTAGTTGTCCTTGATGCTCGTTCAGTCTTAGTTAATGCAGTCATATAATGTAGGTCCAAGAAGTTCTGATGTTGAGATACAAAATGTGCCTGTACTAGAAAACTTAGATCCGGATGTTTGGTGGTAATTTTTTGTGCTTGTTAAGGTTAATATCAGAAGAAAGTCTTCTCCAGATTACAGCCCTTGCCTAAACAATGGTGTCTTGTTTTCTGTGTTTGCTATGTTTGTTTCAGCAATTGAAAAAAGAATAATCCAGAACATCTTTTTAATTCTGGATCAGATCTGAATAAGGAGATTCCTCACATAGACTTTGCTTTCATTCTTTTTCCTGAACATGTTGCAATGAATTATCCCCAACATGCTGGTTAAGAAGAACACCAGTTGCCTCAAAAAAGCCCGAAGCTTTTGTTTTTCTCCCACAAACCCCCTCTGACATGTGTAAAGTGTAGGATCAGGTTGTGTCCTGAGGGAAGAAATGTTCAGAATTAATTATCACGGTGGAGAATTTAACCGCATCCCTTCAGTCATTAAGATTTATGTTCCTGTGTGTTTGTTTTTTATTCCTTCTGCAAATTTATTTTCAGCATCCCAGCCAAGACTTGTCATGTATGCAAATAGAATTGGCATAAGTTCCAAATTCCCTGGTATTTTTTTCTGATTCACTCCCACGGCTAACGGTTAATTAAAATTTTATTAAAAGTATTATTATGCCAAGTAATATATTTCAATAACTGTAGTTTGTTTATGTTTACTAAGTAAAGTAGCAACTACAACTTCTGCAACAGATAGATGGATGGATGGATATTAATATAAAATTATTTGTTTTATGTTGTTGAATTTGGGTGTTTTTTGTAAGTTACCTTCTAAGATATTTCTGATGGTTCTTGACTGTTTCTATAGACAGTCATTGTTCAAAACTGGGCAAGTCAGTCTTCAGCTTGCCAGCTTGAGTAGATTGTCTGTTTTTTTCATCCCATGTTTAACTCAATCAGTGCCCTTCTCAAGGGTTATAACAAATGACAGCAGCAAAATTACAGTCATCCATCTCGGCAGCGTGGATCTGCATCCTGTCTTTCTTGCCCACCCCCAGCACAAACGAAGTAGAAAGAGAACAAGGGAGATACAGAGGACATCAATGAAAAGAAATCTTACTAGTGTTTGTGCACCTAGTATACAGCCCAGATCACCATTTTTGTGTTTTAGTGGAATTTTTCCTTAACTTGCTCCTTGTGTACTTTGTGGGTGTTGTATGGTGTCAAACCGAAGTATGGTGTCTAACCAAAGTGCAGGTGGAGCTACAGGTGGATATTGTGACGCAGGCTTTGTGATACAGCCAGCTCTGAAACAGCAGCTGCTACTTCGTGGCACGTTTGGAGTGAAATTAGCAGTAATTGCAGACCTCCCCTGCCTTCGTTTCAGAGAGCATTGTTTTATCACCATGAAAACTGTTGGATGTGATTGGAAGAGAAAGCTTTGTATAGAAAGTGAAGGCTGTTTTTTCACATCATCATGTAGGTTGTCCGCCCTAATTATTAACTACTGTTGCTGTCAAAAGATAAGCTTAAAAAAACTGTCTTTTGGCTTAACGCCTACCATTTCTCTCAACGAAGTAACAAAAAGGCTTCCCCTAACTTCTTCTATCCTGTCAAGTCCCACTTGGTGATCTTATGACTGAAAGTAATGTATGCCTTAACAACACTTGCAATAAAGAAAAGATGTTACCATTTACAAAGCTACTTGGAAACAAATTATAATTGTGAAGCCCTAGTTTCTTTCAGTTACACAACCTTCTCATGAAGATTATGAGCAAATCTGAAATTGTTTCGATTTGTTTTGTGTTGCAGACAGAGGTGATCAAAGGACCATCTGGGAGCGTGGGGATGACTTTCAGGCATGTTCCGGCCAGTGATGGTGACACAGTGCACGTGAGCATAGAGACCGTCACCCCAAACTCTCCAGCTGCCCTGGCGGACTTACAGAGAGGAGATCGCCTCATTGCTATTGGAGGTTAGAGACTACATAAATTTACTCTTTACCATTCAAATGGAATGTTTGACATGGTGGGTACTGGGTAGGTCATTTGATGCCCAATTTTGGATAGTGTTATAATACATTCGCAAAGCTTCAGGTGTTGTTTTATGTCTGTTTGCACAGGAGTCAAAGTGACGTCCTCTGTCCAAGTGCCGAAACTTCTGAAACAAGCTGGAGAGAGAGTGATAGTCTTATATGAGAGGCCAGTCCGTCACCAGGTGCCTGCTGTGGGGTTGGGGACACTCCAAGAAACCCTTGGCCCAATAGAGGAGCCTAGCTATCTTCCTCATCCTGGGGGCTACGAGGAGGACCCAGCCCCAATAACCACCATGGACATATCTGATAACAGAGACAATGACTCTGAGTTTGAGGAGCTGATCGTTGAGTCCAAATCAACTGCAGCTCCAGTCACTGTTGACACTAAGGAGGATTTCCTACTCTCTGTAAACCAAAGTCCCAAAAAAACTGTGGCCAACCTGGCCAAGCCCCTTGGTTCCATCTCACCAATTCTCAACCGCAGGCTGAACCTTCAGTCACCACTCAAATCCCAGTCCAAAGAATCACCAAAGCCGGCAACTCTCAAGACTGCTGAACCTTCCGAACAGCCACAGAGACCAACAGTGCCCCCTCCTCCACCACCTGCACGCCCTCCTGTTCCTCCCAGGCCCCATATAAAAGTCACATCTGCTTCAGAAAGCCAAAGCCTGGTAGAAGGTAATGAACCTGCGGTGGAAAAAAGTCCAGAGAAAACGCAACCCATTACTGGCAATGGTGAAAAAACATTAGAAAAAATCCCTGTTAAGTCACCAGAGTTGAAGCCTGTGAGCAAGCACCCAGATCCCACAGAGGAAATCCTAAATATTCCAGCCACAAACAGACAAGATTCAGCCAAAGACAAAATATCTGAGAGCTCCTCCAACACTAGGGACAGTGTAGATGAGCAGGGTCTCTGGGAATCGTCTGAGACCATGTACCGCAGCAGAACTGCTCGCTGGAACAAAGCCTCTGTGATCTTTGAAGTGGAAAACAACCACAAATTCCTTAATATAGCACTTTGGTGCAAGAACCCCTTCAAGATCGGTAGTCTCTTGTGCTTAGGGCATGTCAGCTTGCGCTTGGAACACATAGCACTGGAATGCTTATCTACGTCATCTGCTGAATATCAGAGCACCTTCCGTCTATGTGCTCCTGAACCAAGGGCCAGCGTCAGCCGCACCGCTTTGCGCAACTTAAGCACTCACAAAGGTTTTAATGAGAAACTCTGCTATGGAGATGTTACAGTCAACTTCACTTACCTGGCAGACGGGGAGCCAGACCTCTCCAGTGGACTGACAGAACGTGAGCGGGAAGGGAGTCTTCAGGAAGAGGACTTAAAAGACCGGGAAAAGGAAAGAGACCAGGTGCTCATGGTAACCCGGGATGAACAGAGTTACAGTGGCATGCAGATAGGAGAGATGCGGCACAATTTTCAAGACACTCAGTTCCAGAATCCCACTTGGTGTGAGTATTGCAAGAAGAAGGTGTGGACCAAGGCTGCCTCACAGTGCATGACCTGTTCTTATGTCTGTCACAAGAAGTGTCAAGAGAAATGTCTAACAGAGCACCCTTTCTGCGTAGCCACCTCAGACCGGCGTGGTGCAGATCCTGAGGCAAAGTCCACCATTAACCGGGCAACTACTGGACTTACACGACACATTATCAACACTAGCTCTCGACTCCTCAATCTGAGGCAGGTGCCCAAAACCAGACTTGCAGAACAGGTTGTAGAAATAGGATCAGGGGTGGTGGAACCTTCTCCGAAACACACGCCTAACACATCTGACAACGAGAGCAGTGACACCGAGACCTATGCTGGGGCCAGTCCTTCCAAGCAGCCACCTGGTAGTGGTGGATCCAAACTGTTGCGTAAGGAAGGTGGGCTAGATGACAGCGTGTTCATCGCTGTCAAAGAGATTGGTAGAGATCTTTACCGTGGCCTACCGACAGATGAGCGTTCGCAGAAACTTGAGTTTATGTTGGACAAGTTGCAGCAGGAGATTGACCAAGAGTTGGAGCATAACAACTCCCTAAATATGGAAGAACGAGAGACGATCGACTCTCGACGCAAGGCCCTCATCTCTACAGCTCTGGCCAAGTCTGGTGAACGTCTCCAAGCTTTGACTCTGCTCATGATTCACTACCGTGCTGGCATCGAAGATCTAGAGTCTGTAGAAAGCACATCACCATCTGAACAGCATGGCTTTCCAAAGGCAAAGTCTGAGGGTCTGGAGGAGGCCCTGATGGGCACAGAAGTGTACGACAGTGACATTTGCAGTCCCGTTGATGTTCAGATGCTGGATGACATTACAGAGGAGCAGATCTGTGTAGAGGCGTTTCCGTAAAGATGACAAAAGGCAATAGGGGCTTGGGACTCAAGAACAAAGACTTTTTATCATGTATGATTTGGATTAAGGTTGACCCGTGAGCGTTCCACATGTGATTTGTGAGGTTTGCAAAAGTATTCCTGAATATCACTGCAATGTACTGTTGAGGATATTTTTCTGAGGGTGTCAGTAGTTTACCAATTTTTTTTACATTTTAATTTTTAAAAATAATTTCCCCCTTTAGTCTTTTAGTTGCAGCTGTAGAGGACAACCCATCAATCTAAAGACTTTTAGCAGTATTACGTAAAGTAGACAAGATATGAGTTCCCGTGACATTTTGATCAAGCTGAGTTTTACCTGCCTTACCTGAAAGGTGTAGTCAATTTTTTAAACATTTAAGCTTCAAAAGGGAGAGTCAGTGTGAGCTTGAAGCGAGATGACCTTGAATACGTATTTTTATTCAAACTTTGTGTATTAGTACAGACTGAATTATATATGTGTGCTGTTAGTGATGTACCTGGTTGGAAATACACCCTGCCTAGTGTGTTTTGAGCTTCAAGCCCCTCTGCCTTATCAATCAACTACAAAATGTAGGATTATTCCTGAACAGTCCATAGAACATGATGCCATTCCTAACCAACATTGTCCTCGCTGATAAGCACCTTTCTCATGTTACTTCACAATTTTTACTAATTTTAGAGTGTAATTTCTTTAATATTCTTTTTTGTTGTTGTTGTTGATTTTAAAATGTTTAATGCTGAACTGAGAGGGAATCCTCATAGGACAGATAATCTTGATGTTGTTATACTATTGGGGACCATTCTTTGTCTAATTTATGTCACAAAGCCAATGTGACTTTTTTTTTTTTGAGGGAGGGATATTTATATAGCATTTCATAATATATGTTTCCAATAATTGTCAATAATCTTATATTTTAATCTTTCAATTAATTTGCTTTGAACCTTTTAGTTTTTAAGTGGTTGCAATTTTTGAATCCGGGTGAATGGTTATGTTTGTGTGAATGTGTTAGCCAGTTCATTTTTGGTTTCCTTTATGTACTGTAATGTTTTGTTTTGATGCAAAGAACTTCTCATTGTGTCTCACATCTGTATGCTTGGGCATGTTTTAGCACCTTCGAACGTTATCTTTTTTACATGTGTACTATTGAATGTATCTCCCATATGATTCACTTTACAGTCATTACTTCATTCACCTCTCAAAACATAACTTCTCTAAGTGTAAAACTACATCATTAAAAACTTTCTTTTGTCAATGCATACAGTATTCATTCATTCCCAAAGCTAATGTTTAAATTCATATTTTTTGTTGTTGTTATTGTTCTCATCACTCACATTTTATTATTATTTAAATGTGATCCACACATGGGTGTCCATCATTGGGTACATGCATTGCTGGATCTGTTTTCCTGACTTTCCAGTCGTGCTGCCCTAGTTATGTTTCTGCTGCTATAACATCTATACTATTCTCTGGGCCTGGTACATAATACATTTTTATAGCGGTTCCTCCTCACCCTGGCCCAATAATTACGTTTCACCATAGAGGACCTTTATTGGGCCCCCCTCACTGGGCCTTAGTTTGTTACCACTGAGACCAGAAAGGAACTATTTCCTCTTTAACAACTGAAATGAAAAACATTTAAATGCTAAGCTCACTAAAATAGTCTAAAAAATGTCAAAGATTTGTTTTCCTGTTTTAATTCTACTTGTCTAGTTGCTGCTACTGTTATGCTGTGCTTCTCAAATTCAACGCCAACAACATACGCTCTCAAAATATTGCTCCAATGATCTCTATCACAATGGGTGAAAAACAGTAAAATAACAAATATAAAACATCATTTCCACCGTGGCAAACTGTGGTTAAGCTTTTTTTTGGAAAACCGTTGATCTTCTTGGAAGCTGTGTCATGTTTTAAAGCGCTATTGTAAATAGCCTAGAAA
Source organism: Cyprinella lutrensis (assembly GCA_027497675.1). Classification (NCBI taxonomy): domain Eukaryota; kingdom Metazoa; phylum Chordata; class Actinopteri; order Cypriniformes; family Leuciscidae; genus Cyprinella; species Cyprinella lutrensis. The sequence goes on from JAOTRC010000013.1 coordinate 13,525,743, forward strand.
TGTGGGTGGCTTTAAACCATGTCCTTTCACCCTGAACTTATATAGTGCTCAACATGTGGGTCCACCTTTTCTTTTTTTTATGTTGTTTTTGCTTTATGTAAATATGATTTTATTCTTTTTGTGAGGTTTAATTACGGTGGAGGGCATCCATCGACAAAGTGCATAGCTTTTAAATTTGCTGCAAGACCTTTATGCACTGACATATCATATTTGCTTAATGCACTTGAGATAAATAAATTGTTAGAAATAAATGAAATGTCCTCTGTAATTTTTGCACCTTCAATTCAGAGAGGTCTAGTGTATCACTTATCACAATAGACCTAGAAATCAGAAAATCACTGCAACAGTGCTTATTTTAGTTCCACCAGTTAACTGAGATGCCAGTTGCAATTGAATGTAATCATCAATGCGTGTCAGCACCATGATATGTAGGCTAAGACATGAAAGTAGCGCAGGTTTTACCGGATGATATGCAGCCTTGTCATGTAAAGTGGAGAACGCTGCGTTTGACCAGTTAGATTGAAGTATTCCATAATATAATGTTGAAAATGACATTGTTTCATTTTAAACTCAATGGCCATAGACGCAATGTGTTCAGCACTTTTACATGGAAAAACAATGGAAAAGTCGTTCGGTTCAGTGGAATACAAAAAAAAAAAAAAGCATCCGCGTGAACTAGCTAACCCCGTAGCTCTTACATTAAAGAGATAGTTCACTTAGAGATTAGTTTTTGATGTTTTAGCTTACCTCAAGGGCATCCAAGACGTGGGTGTCTTTGTTTCCACAGTATTTTCAATTTTGACATTTTTCGATGAAACCAGTGTTGTCTGTCAGTCCTATATTGCAGTTTTAGGGGGGTCCACCTCAAAGAGCATGCACAGAGAAGTCAAAATTAAACATGATTTAATGACTCGTAAATGTATAAACATTGATGGCATAAGAAACGAGCGGTTTGTGTGAGAAAACGAACAGTATTTATATAGTTTTACCTCCGTCGAATTCATCTGAATTAGATGTCCAACTGAACCGAACTGAACCATCTCCAGAAGTTACGCCGGAAGTGATCTCTCGCGCGTTTACCTCGCGCATATTTTAATTTCGGAAATTCGGAGTTTTACCTTTCACTTAACATATTTAGATATAGGGGAAATCACAATAGAAGACGATTTCGATATATCTAAATATGCTTAGTATTTAGACAAATTGAATGGTTGAAAAGGAACAGTTTGACCAAAAAATGTAAAAATTGAAAATGCTGTGGAAACAGACACCTACATCTTGGATGCCCTGAGGTAACCTAAAACATATCACAAATTAATTTCCCCTTCAACAAGGTAAAACTACAAAAATATAAAAATAAAATAATAATCCCCAGTGAGCAGATTGCAGGACTACATAAACATAATGTTCATAACATTAGCCATTATTAAGACAGTTGGGAGCAGGTGGCATTCTGTTAGACGGTGGACCTGTTAACAAGATTGTCACGCTGCAGAATCGATAACAGGAAATAACACTTTTAAACCTTGGGCCTATTGAGTAAAGCAACACATCTTTTTAAATCAATAGACCATATTAAAGTTCGATTTGATTGGATAACACAGTCTTGAATTGCTATTCTAGCAGGTTCACTTTTAATGCCAGTATTATTTAAACTAAAATGATTTGTCAATTTTGTTTGCAAAATGGTGAAGATCATTTGGGGAAAACAAACATGACATCTTTTTAAACATTTATTTTCCGTTGCAGTCACACACATTACCTTCAGAGCTCTAAAGCTGATGTAAAACCTAACCACCAGACCAAACACTGCATATAAAACCATCAACTCAACCTCCTAGTTGATAAACACAAACAGGACATACCAGTCTGAAGGCACACACTGACATTGGCACATACACTAATTTCTAATAAAAAACAAATCAAATAAACGACATAATACCCCTAACCCTTACTGGGTAAACAGATTTTTAAATAAAAAAAAAATGACATAGAGGTTAAAAGACACCGCAGCAACTCAGTAACCTGACAAACATCGGCAACACACCAATCTGAATAAACCTGTGTAGACACTTCTCATTTGTGTTTGCTTTTCAAAATCTGAACTTGTTTTAGATCATAGTGGAATCAACAAGTGTAGTGTCTCTGGTGGATTTTTACTGCAAAGATAGCAGACTGGAAGCAGGGCAGCGTTCCTCACATCAACACAAACAACCTCCAGTTGTGCAGATACTTAAAGCTGAGCTAACATGATTTTTCTCGAAGGCTACTTCTGGTCGCAACTGTTGCGCTAAACTGATTGTGGCTCCAGAGGAAAACATGATTTCATTTTCCTGTGGGCAATAAAAGAACATGTTACCCTCAGTACATACAGTAGATGCCAAAGAAAATAAAGGAGGGTCAAGCAGTATTGAAGACTTACTTCCTCGCTATTTTACCGTTACGAGTCAGATCATTTTCAGCAAAAGCCAACCTGTTTAGCCCACATGAAAATGTACTTGATGACATCAAGAAAGGATGGTAATTACACATATTTTTAATGTTATACTATCCTGTGATTTGTCTTGTTAGAATTTGAATAATAGAATGGATATGGTTTCTGAATTGGCTTAAATCACATTTATAGCTAAACTTACCATTAAATGGTGTTTTGCAGCAGGTTGTCTAATTTTAAGGCATAGAATGCAATTTTATTAAAAAAAAAAAAAAAAAAAAAAAAAAACAACGACC
>JAOTRC010000013.1:13528572-13544303 GCA_027497675.1 Cyprinella lutrensis
CATAGATTTCGTAACATGGCCAGGCAGATTACAACAAATTGGAAAAAATAGAGATAGTGTCCAAGCAATATATTTAACTTACTAGTCCAAACGCATGACGGCCAGGTCCAATTCTGTCAGGCACCCCTACTCCTCCTTTATCTCACGCCAGCGAGCGAACGCTGGACCAATGTTGATCCTCGTCCTGTCTTTTAAATATCACTCTCCCTTTTTCTTTTGTTTGTGTCCTCTGACAAAACCTTTGCCTTCTTCCTCATTGGTTCGGCCATGACGAAAACATACAGACGGGAATCAAACACGAGCTGAGCTCTTATGTCAGAATCCGTGGAAGTTTGGGGTGGTGGGGGAAGTGACGTATGCCGTAAAGCGGGCAAATTTTGTAGTTCTTTTTGTGTTTGGGTTCCTACCCGAAACCTGAAGTTACAGAGTGCCAGTAAAAGCGATACTGACACTGTCAAGCTACAGCAGACGTGCAATTCGACCTATTGTAAGTCGGTGTACCATGTCAAGGGTTTTGGTAATATATCATAAAGGTTAAAAAATACATAGTGTGCCTTTAAAAAGAAACACGCTGGTTTGTTGCGGAAACAGTTTTACAGTTTATTGCACTTTGATACGGTATTCTTGTTGTTTATTTCCTTACATTCACAGAAAACACATTATTTCTGCTTTGAAAAATAAGGTGGATTGGTAGAGTTGATTATTAGTTGATCTCTATTAATAATTATGTGTGTGTGTGTGTGTGTGTGTGTGTGTCTTTAGCTGTTCCAGTTTCAGGTTCATCTTCATCTGCTGTAGGAGGAATATGTGCTGTTGGTGTTATTCTGCTTGTGGCTGCGGCTGCTGGGGTTTACTATCTCCACAGATCAAAACAAACAGGCAAGTATTACATAGCTGAGCTTTAATAATGTAATTGAAATATATTTTACAAAAAGAATCTTTAAAAACATAAAAGTGTGTATTTTTATTTTTACTGACCAATGTAAGGCCTTGTCAACACGGACACAAGTATTTTTCTAACCGTGACTTTTTTTATGCGGTTCGGCTGTTCGTCCCCACGGAAACGCAGTATCAGGTCACTGAAACCGAACATTTCAGGGTGAGGATTTTCAGAAACACCAGTTACAGTGTTGCCGTGTAGACAGTAAAACAGTTTTTTTGCCTCTCAACGTCATAGTGTGCGCCGTTATCCGCCTACCAGAACCGGTAATTTTTGGTAGGCGTCTGATTGGCCAACGTTGCTTTGCAGTTAGGGTTATATCGCCGCCTGCTGGTGTGGAAGGCTCTTGACAGTGCTTGATATTCCGTTTTTGCGTTTTCATGTAGACAGAATTTTTTTTAAACCGAGCATGTATGGACGGAAAAAATCCGGTTATAAAAATACCCGTGTCCGTGTGGACAAGGCCTGAGAGTATGTTGTTGTTGTTTAAACAGGAACCTTGAGACTGCGAGGTGATCATGATCAGGTGAGATACTGTGAGCTCTGAATCTCTGACTGCAAAACACTGACTTTTCCACAGATAGAGATCTGTAAATGGTTTTTTATCTGTTTGAAGCTTTCTGTCTGAAACCATGTGTGGTCTCATTCAGAAATCAATACAGAGAAAAAAACTCTAATTGACCTTATGCACAGCTGCACTACTTCCTGAACTTCAGCCAGCTCCTTGTTTCCTGTCTGCCATTATTGGGCAAACTTGATTCATTCAGGTGTGTCTGATTATTGTTGCCGTGACTACTGAGGTCAGACACACCTGAATTAATCAATTTGTCCAATAATGGCAGACAGAAAACAAGGAGCTGGCTGAAGTTCAGGAAGTAGTGCAGCCAACTGCGACTTTTTCTCTCGCAATTCTGGCTTTATTTCTCAGAATTTAGACATAAAGTCAGAATTGCGTGGCAAGTTCACAATTCCAATTTATAAAGTCCATTTCTAAGGAAAAACTAAGGTTTATCTCACAATTCTGGCTTTATAACACACAATTGCAACTTCATATCACGCAATTCTGACTTTATAACAGACAATTCCGACTTTATATAATGCAATCCTGACAGTTTAACTCACAATTGTGACTCTATTTCAAGCAAGATAAAAAGTCAAAATTGCAATATGTAAACTCGCAATTGTGAGAAAAAAAAGTCAGAATTGTGAGATATTTTTTTAATTCTGTGGCGGAAACAAACTTCCCTGCGAACCTCTGATTGGACAATTAACAAATATTTATACTCTTGATAAAACCCCATTAGATTTGTATATGCTTCAAGCATTTAAGATTTAAGGAGCATAATTTAAGGCCATGTTTCATTTCACAGCCAGTTCAGTTCTTTAAAAGAAGATAGATAACAAATTTGCCAGAAGCATACAATGAAAAAACTAGAACTGGAAAAAAAGATAGAAGCAATAGAGCAATATTGAGGCATTCATTACAAATGAACGTATTAGCAATCCAGCACATTCAAAGGACTTACTAAAATATATAAATATACATATATACTATATACACTTTAAAAGCAAAATATAATCGAAAGTACATAAAGTACCTGGATGCTTTACAGCAATAGTCTACTTTTCTTTATTAAACTAAAATGAAACAGCTTGTCACCATGTGTAATAAAAATGTAACTGTGGCAAATCTTTGATAGTACAGTATAATTTTGCAGACATCACGCAAGTCACACAAACAGAATGTGACAGTAAGACTGGTTGACATTCTGCTTGATTATCTAATGCTCTCAGACCTTTTGCTTTTTCACAAAAATGAAAGGACTGCGTGTATTTTTAAATGTGTTAAACTTACGTTCACTCAAATGCAAGATAACAGTAAAATCTCAGTTTGGCCTCTCAAACATCTAAATGAAAACAACAGCAATGCAATCAAAGAATGTACCAGATTCAATAGATACCAAACGTAAAAATTAAATTGGCCCGGTTTTAATTGGCCTATCATGTCCTGTAGCTGTTCTCTATAATATATGTGAACTGATTATGATATGAATGGCAACATTTTAAGGCCCATTTCAAGGTTTATCTGACTCAAATGCACCTTCACTAACGTTTACGCCTATGAAAAGACTTCAACAGGACCGATAGATATGAAGACCACACTTTCCTACCACCACAGGCAAACAATAAATATCCAATACATATCTGTCCATTAAGTTACACTGAATGAATCTTTCATCGTTTATCTTCTCAACTGCCTTTTCAGACTTTTGAATTGGAAAAAATGACCATTGTTGTGTTGAATAAAAGTGTAGTTAATATTTCCCCTTGTCCTCCTCTCTTAAATCTGTTTTTCAGTCGAATACAAGTGTTATCCATTTCAATAAGGCTGTTGGTTAGATATTTCACCTCTCCCACATAGAGAACAAACAGCGACAAGAACAACTTTGGTTTGCTTCAGAATAACATGACCATCACAACCACAGGACAGCATGGGACAGATATGGGACATTCTTACAAATCAGCATTGTGGTTTTCTTTAGTCATCCGTTTTCCTCTTTCATACAACAAAATAGATACTCTGGGTGACATACATGGCTGAGGGCTTTGAACTGATGAGGCCTATTCAGGGCTCTCAGGATCAAAATCGTCGCCCATTTGGTAGCTGGAGCCCTGGGTGGAGTAGGAACGGGTCTTCATTGAGCAGTTAGAGTCCATTAGAATGGCCTGAAAAAGACAGATATAAGAAACATCACCTCACAGCCTAGTATCTAGAGTGATCTTACTCTACATACAAACAAAGCAAATATATTGAGGGTTTACATAGCGGCTGTATACAGTATAAATTTAAACAAAAATGATATATGCAGGAGACAATGTATCACTCGAATGTTGATTATAGATTTGTGTGCACAAAAGACCAGAAACTACGCATAACATTTTTAGTGCTTCATTATGAAATCCCTTCCATCTCATATTATATTTCTAAAAAAAAATCCAAATTGACAAATAAGTTAATTGATATTCAAATAAATAGAAATTAGATAAACTAATAAAAATACAATGTTATTGTAGCTATTTTTTGTAAATTTGAGAAATGTTTATTCACATTTTTATTTTATATAAGTGGGACACTATATAAGTGTGTAAATCTGATTGGCTAAAGCTTTCGCAGGTTTAAGATGAACAGAACTTTTACAGGATAAATAAATAAAAGGATAAGTATTTAACAACATAAACATGACATTACTGTCTCCATCAACGATACTATTAATTATATTAAAACCCGATACAACTACTTGTGCATGACATCATCAATCGTGGGTGGGGCTCGTCTCATTCGATATGCCGCTGATAGTGAGCGATGGTGGGTTTATTGCGCTGTGTTTGAATGAAGCTTTGATAAAGAGTGCGTAAGCACAGAGGCGTACAGATCTGGCTTGTGTGTGTGTGTATGTGTGTGCATGTTAGTGCTCTTCAGGAGCAGTGTAGTGCTGCTCTAGAGAGAGAATAACCATGATGCTTGGCTTTGATCACACAGCATTTGAGGGCAAACGCACGAGTCTGTTCAGATCAGCATCACTCTTTGATCTTAGCTTAAGGGCAGTTTTTATTTGTATCTATTATGTAACAATTTTATGTTGCAGTCATATTCTATCAGGTCAGTGACTTGAAGTTAGGGATGAAATCAAAAGGAAAGCATATGTGAATGCCAGACAGAGAGTGAAATTACGATTATTATTTGGAATAATACTAATGATAGTAATGAAGAGGATATCAAAGATTATTTTAGAAAACCCAAATAAACCATATCAAAGATTGCACTTGCTTGTACTTGTTTTCATTCGATACATTATTTACAGTTAATCATATATTATATAAGCTGACCGTGAAACAGTTGGACTGTATTCACCAGAATCTACTAATAAATGCAGTATAATGTTTGTTTTACCAAAACTGCCCATGTGTTAAAGGCAACATGGATGCTTTTTACTTTAATGCATTATTCATTGGCGCACGGTAATCTTTGTCTTTGTAATATTAATAACTTGCTCTTCCTATGACTTTTTGAGTATTTAAACATTGTATAAACAAACATGCATTTGTTGTTGCTCCATTCTCCATTCTCTAGCATCTAATAAATTCCCTTCAGATACAGTTCAGTCCCTACATTTTTTTTCTCATTGAATATCCTGTTTCACTTTGAAATATGTTACATTTTGGGAGTAAATGGGTTGCAAATTTAAATTTACTCAGAAATATGGAAACGGAAAATAAGCATATCAGCTATAACACTCCGTAAATATCTGCGTGAGTAGATTAGAATGAATGTGATTTTGAATTGATGAATGACTTATAGTGGGGTCTGACCATCTTTTCCTCATTGGCAGGAGGATTTCGCAGGAAGTAACAGAGAGGAGCAAACAGGATGTCTATAACACCAATGATGGTCATGAGCCAGGGGAAGCCGATGCTCCGCGCAATTGCTCCGCCAGCGGATGGACCTACACAACAGACGTGAGTATTAATTAATGAAAACTAATGAAATAATTAATGATGGTTTCAACATAATTAAACATAATTTTCATTTGGTTTATTACCTAAAGCGAACCCCATGCAGAAGGCAACATCAGCAATGGCGTAGACACTACCGTACACAGACACGTGCCTCAGATCTACTAGGTAACCCATGATAGGCATCATCGAAGAGTCCACCATACCTGCAAACAACAAGATATAGACTGCAGTATTTCTTACAGTGGGTCTGATGTAATAGAAAATACATATATTTTGCATTTTCTGAAATTTTCATTATAAATGATGTATTATCAGCATAACAATTTTTGAATCTCGGCTTTTCAATGTAGTTTAAAGTTGATATTTTAAATAAAGTAAAAATTTAAAAGGAGAACCACCACTAAGTTATATTAACACAGTTCAATAATAAAATGTTATGTCCATCTGGAGGGCCAAACAAGGCTTTTCCTCCATTGCCCACCAGTCATTTTTTACCAGGTTTGTACTTAGTACTAATGCAGTAAGATAATGATATTAAAAGTTCAATATACACATTTTTGATGATACATGTACAGATTTTTCTCTAAGCCTAACTACGTCGATTGGGGTCTCGTCTCCAAATCAACATCCCCTTAATTCTGCCTTTTCTTGAGTCCAGCTGGGCCTGGGTCTCGTCTCCTAATCGACGTCCCCTAATGTTTAATATACAGAATCAGTGTCACAGTGTTTGGTTGTTCCCTGGGTTAAACACTAGAGGTCCTCAGTTTTCATGGTGTCTATGCATTCTCACTACTATTCCCATGATCCTGTCTGTCACTGATTGTTCATTGCCTTACAGCTGTTTCTTACAGCTGTTCATTGCCTTACAGCTGTGTTTTTCAACCTGTATATTGTCCCCACCGTATATTATTTGAGCCCTTGTATATTGTCCCCATACTTCTGTTGTCTTTGAGCATGTTTCTAGTGTTTGTCTTTTATGTTTTTGGATTGCCTTTTTGGATTTTGACCTTTGCCTGGACTGGTTTTCCGTATCAAGCGCCCAAACCTTGTATTTTGTCCACATATTTGTATTTGTATTCTTCTGAGAAAGTGATCTAAATATTCGTAGCTTGAAACAGATGGAAAATTGACCGGGTCAGTGCTGCAGTTCTATGGATGTTTTGCCCTCCAGGTCTCAATGCCCGTCATGTGACTGAAAACTATGAATACTTGTATTAAGACTCACCTATTGCGAATCCAACTCCAAAGTTAGGCACAATGAGTCCATATATGTCTTTTGCAAAAGGCACCTGTAAGACAATTAGAAGAGCAGCTCAATAAAGGGCGTACCACAAATTTCTTTAATATATTATTGATCATGTGAAAACACCAAATACAGTAAAACATTATGTAGAGCATCAGAATAGAGGTTTCTCTATAAGCAAAACTCCAAATGTGTACTTGACTCTTATCTGAACTTGTTTTCCAGACTAATCTGATAAACATCTATAAGAGAACAGACTGTCTTCCTACTAAGCAGGATGTGTCCAGGGCAAAGAAAGTCAAAGCGCTATAATTTCAAAATAAACCTTCCACAACACTGTTAAAAATACAGAAAGATAGGGAGTTGAAATATTCATGTGTTGTGCGTTCTCTGAGAAAAGTTAATCTCGACATGGATTTAGTCTATTACAACTTACACAGAGAATACTGACTCCAACCAGCAGCATCCCTATAAGTGAGCACAGCCATCTAAAGAGAGAGAGAAAGAGACAGTAAAAATGTTAGTTTGTTTGACGCTTTTTGGCTGATGAAAGTGACCAAAGCAGTTTATATAAAAAATTATAAACACACCGACATTCAAAATGTACATTAAATACATTTTATGTGACAAAAGATTTTTGTTTCAAATAAATGCTGTTCTTCTGAACATTCTATTCATTAAAGCATCCTGAAAAAATGTATGTCTTCTCCACATAAATATAAAGCAGCACAGCTATTTTCAACATTAATAACTGTTTCTTGAGTACCAAATCAGCATATTATTGGAGAATGTCTTCTGAAGGATCATGTGACACTGAAGAACGAAGCAAGGATGAAAAAAATTCAGCTTTGCATCCCAGGAATAAATAACATTTTTAAGATATATTTCAATAGAAAACGTCTCGGTTACGTATGTAACCCTCGTTCCCTGAGTAAGGAACGGAGACATTGCATTGGATGACGACGAATGGGGTTTCATGTATTAGTAAATGTTGAAATTAACATTAACTAAGATTAATAAATGCTGTAAAAGTATTGTTCATTCTTAGTTCATGGTAATTAAGGAAGTTAACTAATGAACCTAAAAGTTTACCAATAAATCTTACTTTATATATTATGAAAATATTATGAAATATTATGACATATTATGAAAATGGTACACATGCATCCTTAGGGTTCATAATAAGCAAAGTGTATACAATAAATAAACAAACAGTATGCTAAGACTGATGCTTAACACAAATACAAAACCTGGTGACAGAAACTCATTTAGAGCTGTTTCAAAACAGAGGAAGCTGATATCAGAGCGTAGGAAGATAAGGAAAGAGAAGTAGGGGAAAAAACACATTAATTTCCCTTTCCTACCTCCCCATTTTGTGAGCCAAAACGGCGAAGATGTTGGTCCCTATTAGATATGAGATGCTGGCTGGCACGAATGCAACCCCTAAAAGGAGAGAGGAGAGAGAGAGAGAGAAAGAGAGTGGGGAGAGCTCAGATAAGACAACACAATATCAGTTTGATCTCAAAGCTGCTGTTCGTCTCACAGACGCTGTTATGAAGCTGCTTCTTTCATTCTCCCGCTCCTTCTCTTTCATTAGCTTTTGCTGCTTTTCCCTTGCCTGCCAATGACAACTCAATATCCTGCCAGACCAAAGACACTCCCTTGCTAGCCCTCACTCTCCCTGGTTCTCTGCTTTCTTTTGTCTTTCTTTTTATTATCTGTCAAATCTTCGTGAACAGCAGGAAAACCATGGAGAAACCCAGAAGACGCTAACTGTTTAAATTGTATTTTACAGTCTGGAGTGTGAAGGGTTCTATAAGGAGAACAAGAGTTTACTGCTTTTAGTACTTTTTCAGTAACACTTTCCAGTAAGGTTTCATTTGTTAACATCAGTTAACTGCATTAGTTAACATGAACTAAGAATGAACAATAATTCTACAGCATTTATTAGTCATTTACTAATACAATATTAAAATGCAAACTGTGAACTTTGAACAAACACAGACATGGTTACAGTATGAAATTATATTAACAAAGGATACTAAATGCTGTACAAATATACTGTATTGATCATTGTTTGGTTATGTTAATTAATGCATCCATGTTAACAATTGAGACCTTAAAGTAAAGTGTTACCAAATTTCTAGAAAATGTCTGGGAAATAATCCCTTCACTCACAAAGCTGTAGAGATACTTATAACTTGTTTATTTTATAAAGATACTGATAATGTATTTTTCTTAATACTTTTTAGCAATTATGTAAATCTCACTATAAGAAATTGGCATCATAAATGAATAAATAAAAATGCGCGATAAGAAAACTACATTTTTGTACATTTTGCATATTTTTAATATTATTATAATGACAAAAATAGAAACATTTCACCCTAAAATTCTCATTACCACATTAAAACTTGAATTACCATAAAAACAATAAAGAAAATTTGCATTAATATAGTTCAGTAAAGTAAATAATAATATGATGTTTACCTACAACAGTAAATTTACAATTATATAACATTATGTTTTGCATTATAGCAGGGTTTCCAAACTGGGGTTCCTGAGTGAACTGCAAGGGGTGAACTGCAGTTGAAAATAAGCTAATAATTAATTATAAACTTAATATAAATAAATACATTTTTAAAATATAAATATAGTCAAAATAAAATATATTTTTTCTGTTTCTGTAATTTTTTCTAAATAACCACTTGGACATTTTTCTTGATATTCACTCTCTTTAGCGTGTGCCCTGCTAACTTAACATCAGTGTACTAATACATAAAACATACTTTGTCCACCTTTCACTGTAAATTATAACTTATTTTCCATCTTCCAAAAGTGACAATTTCTTTGCAAGGAAAGGAATTGAAGAAATGTGTAAGTGTGTACATTAACAAGAGGCAGATTCTCCAACCTAGCTGCCATTTCCTAGGACACATCGTCTCCATCATCCAGATGGGCAGAGCCGGCTCCAGCATAGCAATGGCCATGTTAGCAAAACAAATGGAACCTGAAAAAGAAAATGAGGAGGGTAAGTGGATTCATTCTCTGAAGAATTCTCTCTTTCTGTCCCCCCGCCGTCAGAGCCCATTCTTGTCCTTTCTCAGATATAATAAAGAGCATCATCTTGCCCCTGCACTCAGGCCACTGTAATTGGAGAAGAGGGGAGGCAGAGACAAACACAGATGTGTTTCTTGACCACTTCACTCTCTCTCTCTCTCTCTTTCACACACACACACACACACACACACACAAACTTGACACTTTCTCATCCTTTTCTCACAGAAAGATGACCCTCTTTATTGTGTCACAACCCCTAAAGCACAAGCAGTGTCACACATGCGGTCAAATAATTGACTAAATCTTTCTTTACATGTTTCCAAAAACATACATTCTTAACAAAAACATTCAACTTTGAACAGATAATATCAATGTAAGCATAAAGTGTGGTTTATGCATAGATACTAAGGTTTGCAATTTTTATAATATTCCTAACAGTAGGAATTAACCGTTTATTTGTGTTTACTGGCCTGACCTGCTGCGATGAGGATGTAGGGATCCTTCATGAGGGTAAATAGTGCAGTCCCTTTTTGGTTCTGGTAAAAATAAATAAAAACAAATGTATTTTCATTACAAAACAGTTTTCGAAAATTACAAAGACATTCCTTGAACATCAATGTTCCAATGGAAAACACTCATGGGGAAAACAAATAGAGTCAACATCAAATGTTCTGGTAGTCACCCATTTATTCCTATGGGGAAAAACAAAAGAAATATAGATTTGTGCTATTCTGTATCTGAATTGCAGAATACCACACAAAACTTCCAACAATGTTTTTTTTTTAATTACAGCCAAATATGTTGTTTTAACACGTCTACTTTCTTTATTAATTTATTAAATATATATTATGTATTCATTTGGGGTTGATCTCATCCATTAACAATCCATTCCTAAGGTCAGGCACTTTTTTAATAAAGGGATGTACTTCAGTGCATATAATGCCATTTGGGAAACATCACCCTAGTCACCACTGCGGTTCCAATGGAAATGGGCTACTTGAGATCACACAAAACAATATATATAATTCCCTATACGCAGTCTGTTCCCTTTTTGACACCTCTAAGCGATTAAAGAAACGATCACAGAGAACTTTGTGAGTGACAAAATATACCAGGCTTAACTCTCCATATTGATGTGGGAATTGTGGCATCTCTAGTGCAAAAGGCAAGGCTACATTTACTGAAGGGAGTGAAAGATTTCAGAAACAACTTAAGCTGACTGTTTTGTCAAAAGAAAAACAAAGCTTATCATTTTTTTTAACATGTGATTAAAAGATGACGAGTATAATTTTCTTCAATGTTAAAATATCTCCTTTCATCAGAGGATAATTGAAACAATGAGTGACAATGAGTAAACTAGTAGGTTGATTTGAAACATACAGTAGCTTTGCTTGTTTAATCATCCTAACAGCGGCACTGGTTAAACCATTGCCATGAATTTGGTGGCGGGTGTTACTTTTTGTTTGTTCAACGAGTGGCAGATGGGGACCGTTAGGCAATCGATTTGAAAACAATCAGTCATTATGATGTTACTGACACACGTTGGCTTTAAATGTGATAATGTATTTTGGATATTTCTATCATAACAGTGATTTGGAAGAAATGTCCGTAGTGACTTTTCCAGAGTATAGTCACAAGGCAACGACTGACAAGTACTCCCCTCATTAAATCAGCACTTCTTTACTCCACTTCAGTGCACATACTGCTCCTCTGTGGTGTGGACATGTCATCCCACTCAAAACACCGTCACATTCAGTTGTACTGCCCTGCGAATGGTCTCATTAATCTCATTAATGATCACAGGCCCCAAACAATTAGTTGTCAGACACTGCTATTCTTCCCTATAATCCTGTTGGATATTGAGACTCGAGGGGGCTACTGGTTTAATGATCTGACTTATCATAACTATGTCCAAGCATTCTCGATTTGATTGATTATTTGAGATGACAGGTAAATCAACTTCTGGACATAACTGTGCTATGATGACCTTTTAACAAATGTCACCCAGTCATTTGAAACTATAAACATTATGTCACATAATTGACCATGTGAGAGCTTTTCTTTTGTCTGTGTACATTAAATTAGTTGAGAGCCTGCAGAACCCGCAAATGGACAACCTTTGTGAGCCGGTGGCATTAGCGCTCTAATCTTTGTTCTTTTCCTGAGCAAAATGTGTAGCTTCACTTGACTTGATTATAGCTCTTTTACATCACTTTACGTTTTACATTAACTGACAGATATGTTAGATAGAAACATTTGCCTTTAGTTTTCTGTTTAAGCTTATTTATTGCTGAAAAACAGTTGCTTAAATTTTTCATTTCTCATGAAAGAAAGAAGAAAAAACAGATCACCCAAAGAAAAGTAGCTACACAAACAAACACACACACTGTCTGTAGGGGCACTTGGGGTCTCCGTAGTAACTGATACCCATCAACACCACTGATCTAAGTCAGCTTTGATTGGATCAGCCACTGAGTTGTACAATTCCCATTACTGTGACGCAAACCAAGGCACATACACATTACTCTTAATACACCAACCCTCTACACATAGGCCTATTGCTTTCAACATGCCGTACAATCTACACAGACACACACTGTAATCCATATAATCCATGATAGTGAGGTTTAAAAATACACAGCATGAGAGACCCAAACTCCCCTTGAAAATCATTTCTGTTACTGATAAGATTAGAGCAATCACAGTACTTGCACATTATCCCCAAAGCTTCTCCCATTTTGTGCCCACAAGAGGAATCCGATGTAAAGATTCAGTGGGCACCTTGTTGAGGTTACATTTCCCCATCAAGGTAATAAACATCAGCACTTATAAAACTGAGCCCAAGTCATGATTAATAAATAGGCTGTGGTGATCTATTGCTAAGTCATAGTCTAAGTCAAGTCTCTTGCTCTGGATATAAGCACAATAAAAGACACTTTGAGTCCCATAATATCAATGTAGATAGTGTTTTAACAGTGGAGTCTTAAATCCAAGTATTGACACCTAAACACACATACTTAATGTTATTAATACTATACTTATTAATACTATTAATACTATAATTTATTAATACTATACTTAATTTTACCTAATGCTTTAAAGTACATCACCTCTTAAAGGGAGAATGTGTACTTTTTTATGTATTTTGTTATTTAAAATCAATATTTTTATTCATAAATATGTCCTCAACGGTGTACAAATACCTCAATCGTGTAAAAGTAAACAAAGAATTTATTATCTGTATACACATGGTAGGGGTAGGTCCAAGGAGGCTTCCATGTAGTTCCTCCATCTTGAAAAACTATAATAGCAGAGAGGGACAAAAAGTACTAGGCCAATGCGTTTCAAGAAGCAGCAGAAACGGAGGAGCAGAGCAGTGAGAGAGTGAGAGGCGCTTTTCACTGCCAGGCATAAAGTCCAAATTAGATCGTAAAAGGAAACGTGACCGAAGATTTCAAAAAACAAGAGTTCATTTTGGGATAGCTTTTTCAAAAGAGACGCTGAAGTCCTGCTTTCTTCTCGACAGGTAAGTCAATGATACAGTCTTAATTGCAAGCTTTTTTTCATTGTTTGGAGTTAAAAGTTGATGATGATATCTAACAATGCACGCACTTCAGAAAATATAAAGAACGCATAACTACTTATTACAATAGTTCATGTTTTTCAGTCAATAATTCATAACCTTCGTTTGTTCATTGTGTTAAGTTGCTGTTTGTTTGAAATAACAAACCTGTTCACCCGAAGCAACACTCAACGAGAGCTATTATTAGAAGACATCGTGTCATAGCTTTTTGGTACATAACGGCTACCGTAGATGCAACACGCATTTGTCCCTTTAACCCTCAAAAACTGGAGTTGAAAAACAGATGGTTAGATCAGATCAGAAAAGAACGTAATGTACTCACCTCTGGTTCAACTTTCGAAGGTTGAAGCACAAATAGCTGCAGAGCTGCTCATGAAAATGAGGGGGAAACGAACACGTCAGATATGAAGCAAATATTGTTGAGCATCAGAAACTCTGTTACAATGAGTTTCTGTCTCCAGCATTTAATTCCACATGTGTATCACAATAACATGAAGGTTTGTGACTGATTCCGTCCTTCCCATTGTTTTGAAATGTTGGAGAGATTGATTGACTCACCTCCATCAAGCACCGCCAGCACTGCCAGGATGAGAAAAGGAGCCGTCTTACCGACAAACTCATACATGACGCTGCCAAACGGAGGGCCAACTACACAACATACACACACATACAGTATATATTAGTCACGATTAATGGCTCACAGACTGCAAGCACTGCACTTCAAACTTAGAGTCTTTACTTTGAAAACATTGCCAGTATGCTTTGAATTATCAAATGCCACAAATCCAATACTGATTGCTCTGCAGAACAGGTTACATAATCAAGGTTAGCAAACCACAGTAATAAAAAATAAAGTGTTCTGCAGGAACACAACCATTTCTCTGAACTTTCTGGATGAACATAGTTTAATAGGTTTTAATAAAAATTATTGTGCTCCATTTTTTTTCAGTTGGACTCCAATTGATTACAGTACAGTACTGTATGTGCACACTCTAATGTTGACAGACACATTTAATCACATTTAATAGCTGTTATCAAGTGGATCAAATACATTTTTAGTGATTTACTTGCCATTATGAATAAACAATGATCTATCAAGGATTAAACATCCTGTAATAGTGGTTAAAGCATGACACCATTTACAGGAAGAACCAGGTTCAGGCCCCACTCTTCTGACCATTTCATCTGGCATTTCTTCTGACTGTTGCTCCTTTAAAGAGGGCACTTAAAGTTAACTCAAAAATTTGAACTCAGAATTTAACTTATCTCCTTTTTTCTCTGTATGTGCTAAAAGGAGTAAGATTAGAATTAGGATCACAATCTTCAGTGGTACCTGTGCAAACCAAATATGGCAGAATTTGGATCCTAAACATAAAGTACACACCCAAAACTCCCATGGCTAGTCCTCCTAGAGCAATCCCTATAGCATTTCCTCTTTCCTCATCATCGGTGTAAACACTTGCCAGCATCCCCATACCTGCATTACGACACAGAAAACGTTACAGAGGGTAAAGGTCAGCCAAAAAGGGCAAAATGTCCAGTAGCTTACTTCAAGAGAGATGGAAACTTAAAGAGATGGAAACTCTTATACTTTTTCTCATATATTGATTCCTCATGATGTCAGCCCTTTAAATTCACAAAATAAACTCAATCAATTATGAACCGTACAATGAAAGAACTACTCAGGAGTTGCAAGAGTCGGTTATAGTGTAATCTAGATCCAAGGCTGTACACATCTTTTAATGGAAGCGGGATCCATTGTACACCGGCACCTGAACACCATAACATTAACAGTGGCTTTATGCATGCAGAGTTCTGAGAACATCAAAGTCAAATGCAATTTAGTGCACTCAGGTTGACAAATTGTGCACTAAATAAGGTATCAAAAGACATTACATTGTAGCTTTTCACAGCATCCTTTTGAAATCTAATGTAATGTTGCAGAGAATCTGTTACCTGCCACAGAAGAACAGGAAGAGCCGACACCTTGTAGAGATCTGGCCAAAAACAGCAACGCATAGCTCGAGGAAAATGCAAACACTTCACACAGAGTAAAACACAGACAGAAGAAAGAGGAAAAGAAATTACTATAGAAATATATCACACCGAATCATTTAAAACCATGCATTGCATAAAAACATGGCATCTTCCTCTAAATACACTAAGATGTGACACTAGAAACTGTATGTACTCACTGAGGGTAGAAAGAAACATGATGCAGAAACCAGCAAACATTGGGATCTGGTATCCTATTCTGCAATTACAGATAAGAAATTACATTTTAAAGACATTTTAATATTATTTTTTTGACCAAAAACATTGAACTTAAAGCGAGGAAGCTGTGTTGTTCCATATTTGCAGTGCTGGCATCTCTCTTAAGTAAAATT
>JAOTRC010000013.1:13545879-13556121 GCA_027497675.1 Cyprinella lutrensis
ATATATATAAGACCCACCCTAATTTATAGAGAAATAACTGATAGTTTTAATGGCGTTATTTTATTTCTATCCACTGAGAATTATGAGAATTATTTTTGCCCAGTTCTCTATTTTGGCAAAGAAAAAAGAAAAACAGACGTGCAGACGTTTGAGTTTCGCTTGCAGGATTCACAATTTTACAATGTACAATTTATACAATACATATATCAAATTAAATTGTAAGGCACGTGAATAGCCTTTTACAGATATTTTTTATTCATTGTGTCAGTAGACTAATAAGCCTATCATATATTTGATCACAAAAAGCAGCTGGTCCCAGTGAGGGATGTTGACTTTGTATCATATGTGTGCCTTCACATGTAACAGGTGTGAGAGCATGAGCAACATGTTGCACTTACCGACCACCGTCAACAGCATGTTGTCCAACAGCAAAGCAATGAAAACGATGAACAGAATCAGCCTCCGAGACTGCCTTTCTTCTCTTAGCCATGTTAATAAACTAAAATCTCTAAGAGCATCAAATAATCCCATTTTTATTCAATCCAATTGCCAGAGAGCGAGCAAGAGATCCTGCAACAGCAAGAAAATGACAGTCAAAAATCACCGAAACAATAGGCTGTTTAGTGATACTGTGAAGATGTAACTTCAGGTGATGATTCCTAATATAAGATAAATATGCCAAATATTAAAGTAAACATAAAATACGTTGAAAAATATTCTATAAAGCTTTCTAAAAACAATAAACTACCAACAATATTGTTTTCTTTATTTGTCAAGCTTTTTCTGAGTCTAAATATTGTAATGAATAACACACTCAGTGTGGTTTTAATTCTTACCTTATGAGCACATTTGCTTTGAGCTTTGCAGTCAGATCCCGGGTGAAAGGCACGCTGGATGGATGCGTTGGTTGCTCGACTGCTGTTTGACGTCACGCTGTTTTACAGAGAACTCAAATGGGCTGTGCTGCTGTGCCACGGACGAAGAAACCGTCACACAATAAAAAGAAAGGCGGGAGCACTTTATTCAGCCTATTATAACTTCTACTTAATTTCATATTTACATAGCTGTGCTTAAAATCTTTTGAAAGTTCTGCACAGTTCTTTAAAAAGTGGCGCTCACCGCATCTGGACGTCATGGGTTGAGCAGCTTGACCTTGTTCAGCACCTCTGTGTGATCTAATGGGCAGAGAGGGACAGACAGAGTTAGGGTGGGGTTAGGGTGTGGTTGGACGTTCTAGCTCCACCTAAAACGCCCACATCACATCCAGAGATATCGTTCTGTTCATGTTAATATAAGGCAAAAAGTCCCCACGCGGTCGTACATGTGTTTTAAGATTGCACTGATGTTGTTTTAGCCAGCTTGACTGGCCTTAGGAAGTTATTTACAGAGGGAAATTTGCAAACTGTTGATGAGTTTAACATTAGAATCGGTCTGATATCAAGTTGTTTTTACACATTTGGGAGAAATTAGCAGCCTTCTCTTCTTTCAACCGTTTTACAACAGCGTCATCTTGTGGCGTAGGGTGATATGGGATGTTTTAAATTTGCATTTGAAAGATGTTTTTGTCTAATTTGCCTTACAGAGGAAGGGTGGATTTTGTATAATCTTATGTGTTGATAGGACACATGATTGCTCAAACTAGTACCTAGTTTTGCTCTAATTTGTACCTTGAATGCAATGCAAGTCATGTTGGATAAAAGAAGCTGACAAATGCATGCATGTCAATGTGTTTTGTTGCTAATAAATCCTTTGACTTTGGTGCAGTTAGCATCAGCTCAGGAAAATCACATCCTTTATTATGCTTCAAGAGAGATGGATACAGATAGCTAGGGCTATTTTTGCAAACAGGAAAAGCAACTCATCAAATGGCACTGAAAGATTAATTTATTCACTTGGTTTCAATGTGGCTGATCAGTGGATACGATGACATTTCACAGGCAATGTATTACATATGCTAAATCATTCGTTTACTAGATATTTGTATTGGTAAATAAATTAATTAGAGAACATATTACATTCTTTATTATTTGGCATTAAATAAACAAACAAACACCAGACTATATCATGATTTTGTCAGATATATATTACGAATTATATGGTTATAATTATAAATGTCAGGAATAAATGGATTTACTAAAGTGACTTACAAGTGCATTGTCTCATGCAATTTTCCTAATATAAACATCGAAGTGACACTTTTTCTCTTTTTGGGGGGTTCAAATAGTAAACAGGAGTGCATTCATCATTCTGAGTCTACTTGTTTATCACAGTTTTATACTGCAGCACGACTGTGGTCCATCCCCCTTCAACCCACTATATCAAACTGGCAGTGAAAGACATTACCATCTTGTGCTGAGAGTGGTTTTGCTTTCCTGTAGTAACTTCATGTGCCATTAGCAAAGCCACAAAACCCCACTACCTTCAGTTACTGTCTAGGTCTTTGTGTATTCCTATCTTGCCCATACTAAGAAACTTTATGCTCCGCCTGTAACAGCTAATAATTCGTGATTGGCTGAGTTTGAAGGCCATACTCATGATGGCCATGCCCATGATAATGAACAAAAAGGTAACCATGAAGTACTTTGGGTGTTTAGGCACAATATCACCAAAGCCAATGGTGGTCAAGGTGATAAAGATAAAGTAAAAGGCATCAAAGTGGTTCATCTGTGTCTCCCAGTATCTCAAAATTTGACTGCAGACCACCATGTATGTGAACACCACCAGCAAGATGACCAGCAGAGGGACGTTCAAGTGATCCATCTTCTCTCCGATGCCGGTGAATAACTTGGAGCTGTTTATTGGGGAATCCATACGGTCTAGGTCTGTGCATGAGAAGGATTTTGTCATAGAGTCCTTGACCCTGAAGCTCTCCTTAACAACAATGCGGTCAAAGGTCTCTCTGTTGTGACGAAGCTGTAGGGATTTGCGTCTGAAGGAAGACTGGGTTCTTATCACCTGCTGAATGTTCATGGTCTCATGCACCACCACATGGTTGAACGTATAGGTGTTGTCAGTATCATCACCTTGCACCTGTTGGGGAGGTGATGACTTTTCATGCCTTTGAAGGCTCCCTGAGCGATGTACCATACATTGGCTTAAGAACAGGCTGAGGCGAGTGTACGCTTCAGACAGGAGAATGGCTAAGATATCGCCCGCATCTGAGATGACCAGCAGCATGAGAGGGATGCCTACCATTGCATACAGGATACAAGCCACCTTCCCTTCATGGGTCACTGGATACATTTGTCCATAACCTGTTATATAAAAAATAGAGCACTGCAGGACTGAGAGTTAGAAAGGATTTTTCTTCCATAATGTCACTCATTAGACAACATGTTTCTGTACTGCCACCTGCTGAAGGACTTCAGTGCATGAGTAATGCAATTGTGTTTAAGCAAAGGAACAGGTATGTACATACAACAACACAACTAAAAGTAATATTATATTCTTAAGTGGATTATTATAATCTCTATTATTGATAATAAAATAATTAATATTATTATTGATAATATTAGCAGTTATTATTAATTTTACATAATTAGTATGTTTTATTATTAGATTATTAATTACATTATTATTATTTAAATTATTTGATGGTCAAAAAAGTGGTTCTCATATGGCAATAAATTTGTTAAGATTTTTATTAGTTATTTTCAGTATGTTACATGGTTGCTATATTTTATTCTATCAAGTATTTTATATGAAAAAGTTTAAGTTCAATAACCATGCATGTTTTGCTGTCCCTTTTTGTCCAAGTATCGAAACCAAATAAATTCAAACCAATTGAAAATATTAACTTGTTCGACCTGGAAAATAATCTGTAATAATTTTGGCAGAGGACAAATGGGTCTTATTGTTACAATTGCAGTTGACATCATCACCAACCTTTTTCAGCAAAACAAGTGTCAGAGCTGCTGATGCACAAAAAGAGTAAGACAGAGAAAGAGAAATGAACCCATGAACTCATAAGTCTCAGTTGCTTTAAAAAAACTATATTCATTAAGGTTAGCTGCTGAGATGACAAAAGATACGCCCTTCCTAGATTACATAATGGACATCCACAGCAACAGACTGCTGCGTTAGGCACTTTTGCATTATGCTTTTCTGCAAGATGTCCTGAAAGATAGAAGTTTATATTCAATTAACATCTGAGCTGTGGTTAGCTGTGATTTACAATTAGGTTTGAAAGGGACTAAAGACGAGAGATTTCTTTCACTGTCATGAGTTTAACAACGGAAATGTGCCACTGATAGATAGAAAAGTGCTGTTTCCATGTGATTCTGTTTAATAAATCATGATTTTACATAATGGTTTATTGGAAAAGGTTTCACTTGTTTTGGATTAGCCTGTAAATCATTTGTGCATTACTCTGCCCCATCTATATTGCTTGAAAACTTGTGTTTCTATGGTCACAATAAACTGTTCTCTTCATTTTTTTCTCAACAACATGCATCCTATGAACATACACTTACTGTATGGTGGCTGCATGTCATTCCTACATTTAATAACTTAATGGAAATTTAAATGTAATTATATGTCTAAGTGCATAATGGACCATAGGTAACTTGTACAAAAACCTTATGTATGATCTACATCCTTTATGGGTTTTTTTTGTCATGAACACTGCACATGCAAAATATCTTTTTAGTGTCTTAGATCCTCCATCATAGGGGTCACATCCATTTCCAATTGCTTCCTTAAACTTTTAATCAAATTGGATATTTATATTGAGGTAAAGCAATGCAAAAACATTAGTTGTCATAACTAATTGATGGAACATTTACATTGCATATTCTGCTGTTATTTGGCATATAATTAATTTAGGAAAATAAAAATTTTTTTCCTGCTGACACCTGTTTTCTGTCTTATCCTTAATCTGGTTACTGAGGGCAACAGAGCATGTTGTGTGTGCTGGAAAGAAATACAGCCAAAGGTCACAACTTCTCATGCAAATAACAAACTCAATGGTAAATTCAATTCAATGACAGTTTGACACAACTTTACAAAACTTTTAAGTCCCAGAAAAATACTCACCTAAAGTAGTAAACACTGTACAGCAGAAGAAAAGAGAACTATAGAAGTCCCATGTCTGCCTCTTGTTATCATTGAAATCATTCAAAATATGTCTTATTGAATCTTCCCATGTCGAGGTATCTAATTCATAAAAAGAAATTCATCTTGAACTTAAAATAATCAATTCAAATCAATACCTTATTTAAAAAGTTAAAGCCTGGTATAAATAAATATTTACATTGCAAGTGTGTATTCACACTTTGTAATATCATCCATCATCAAAATACACATTTTTTATTAATAAAAAAAACCTACAGCCTATAGGCAGAGAAATATGTTTAAAAAATATCGAATTTCTATAAAAGCTCGAGGAAAGACCTGAGTGATTCTGCACTGTCTCCAACACTTTTCGCACCAGTGTTCCGATCTTTTCCGAGTCATTGAAAGTCCTGTTCTCAATCTGTTGAAAGACCAGCGCTCCTAAAACAGCATATAAAATGAGTGATAAAATGAGGAAAACGTGAGGAAACCAACGCCAAAACTGTCTCGCACATCTCCCTTTTGCTTCAGACTTTCGTTCCTCTTCCACGGACATGTCTCAAGTCAGTCAGAGACGCGGTAATGGCTGAGCCTGAAACTGTCCTCTTAAGGCAGTGTGCTGAGGAGCAGTCTGGCCACCACCCCGCTGCAGAAAGAAACCACAAACCTAAACTGCCTGTTCAACCATGTGTTTAATTGATCAAACAATGACTTCACCGCTGCATGCTCTCATGCCTCGTTCAACTTTTTAAAAATGTGATAGCCCCACAACAATGCAGATTTAAGAAGAGACAACAAGCATGGGCTATTTCTGCCTGGAGGAGCAAAGGGAGCGACAGGTGGGGATGGGTGAAATTTTAGCCTGGATGCCAGGGCTTCTACTTGTTTTTGTCCACAAGAACATGTGTTAACATTGTTTTGGGGTTAGGCTCACAGTTGTAAACCGTGTAAATCTATATTTTCGTGTTAAATACGACAGTAAGCTTGGCTGTGATTTGGGGAATTACTCACTATAAACAATCAAAGCTAACAACTTTTATTATTAAGCACTGTGCATATGTACATTAGTTGGAGATAAATATTGGCTGGGCAATAATTTTATGAATTGTTGCCTTATAAAAATATTAAAATCCTCGTCATCATTGTAGTGGCCAGCTCTTTTTCTCAGTTTCTTAGCATTAGGTGTGGCCTTTTAACAGTATCTTGACAAGTCTGAATTATTTATGGCCATGCTGCCATGCACTTATTGAATGCACTTGACTCTTTTGCATCTTCAGTGTTTCGCCTTGCTGCATGGGTCGTATATGAAAACTCCACCGGAAAATAAAGATGCTCTTGATGGGTCACTTATAGCTAATAAACCCACATGTGATGCACTTGAGGGGAAGTGGTATCATTTAGCATACAAGACACACACATCATGGACACCCTTTGATTGCTGCTCTGTCAAGTCTTCATTGTTGGTTAGGAACCTGGGTGTGGACTTTGATACCAATCTTTCATTTTAAAAAGTCACGTGTCTAGTATCTGTAAAACCGCATTTTTCCATCTTCATCTAAATTATGTTATATGTTCTCAATGACAAATGCAGAACAACTAGTTCATGCGTTTATGACATCAAGGCTAGATTATTGAAATGCTATTGTGGGTGGTTGCCCTGCATGCTTAATAAACAAACCACAGCTGGTCCAAAGCAGCAGCATGAACCAGGACCAAAGGTTCATTTTGCGCCAGAGTTCTCCTTTAAATGCCCTAATTTAATCTAGGCTTAACCTAAGCCCTGTCTTTGAAACTGGCCCTAAGCCAGTGTCATGCTACTAGCATCTAAAATAAGAGCTGATGCTTGTAGGAAGGTGATGGAACATGAATGAAATTTAGACATTACAGAATATTAAATGTTTTATTCAATATCTGCTCCACTCCTTTTCTCATATTAAGAGATTGTTTAGCACAAATAACCTGGTTTACATTAGACAAAAAAAGTAATTTGACAATGCTGGATTTATGATTGACAATGAAAAAGAAACAAAACCACAACAAAAACAACATGCATTTAGAGTCATCATATCACACAGTTCATTTCTCAAGTCATTCAGTTGGCAGTGTAACACAAAGCAAATTAATGGTTGAACAATCTGAATTTCATGAATTCTGGATTAAATAAACACATCATTATTTAGAACTTAAAATCTTTTATAAGCCAACACTGGTTTGAATAACATTTCTATGGTTAAAAAAACAAAAAACAAATAAAAAAAAATTAAATGGCATACTGAAACCATCCATTTCAACATGGTACATGCACTTTGGCCACGACACACATTCACAGGTCTTCTTCCACTGTCAGTTTCATAAGAAAGACAGAGTACAAAACCATTATCAATCAGGCTGTTACTTGGGGGAATAATAAAATAGTGTTTTATCCTGCAGGTTTATTAACGAGCAGGTCACTGAAGTGCAGTGTTTTGAAGAACTGTGTAGCTGGGCATTTTAAAGTGCTTTTGAATTTCCTTCCAGTTTAAACTGAGGACTGCCACTTATTGTACATTCAAAGACTCAAGTCCTTTTACAGGTACGCCTCACCCATCATTCAGTCTACGTATCACAAATACTTGGATGTACCTTCAGTTTCTTTTTGGTTCTTGCTCCAAAACATTTACAACACTTAATGATCCTCCCTTTGGCTAGATAGAGGAAGCACTGAGTGTGGAAGCAAACTCCCTACTCCTGTTACCAAACAAACCACTTTTATGGTTTAAACCACAAAAATAGGATAGGCGACAGATGAGCGTGTTGTTGTGCAGTGTACAACAATAATATATGTTATTTAAATGTATGTAAAATACCCCATCTACACACACTTACATTATTATCTTCATGTGTAATATTGTAAACATTCAGTTTGAATGAGTGAATCTTTTCTGTAAAGGAAGACAATCTGACTTTCCTTAATATTAGGTTGTTTTCCAAAGCCTAACAGTGATTCTCTATGCATTTTTTTTTTAAATCAGAGCCTGAGCTCATGGTTAACAATTTAATTTATTTAACCAAACACGCACTGGGGTCTTTCGCACACAAATTCTTGCATACATCTGAACCATTTTTAATTATCTTGCTATGTAAACACGCACTACACAGACATCTCTGACCACAATTGCTGCATTTCGTAAGTTGAAAACAGGTGAACAATTAAAACACCAAAAACACATCCTGTGTGAACAGCCCTTAAGTCGTGACAAAACACTGCTCAAGTTTCGTCAAACGAACGACCTGATCGAAACACTTCATTTCAAGCTAGTCTCTCCTCTATTTCTTAATTTCTCTTGAATCAGTTTGCTAGAACAATGGTACGGAGAAGAAAGAAAATCTTCAGTAATTAATAATTTAGCACAATTATCCAATTAAAACGTTAGGAAGTGTGCTTCTGTGTTGATTTGAAGGATTGTTGTAATGTGAAAGGCAGAACTGAACTCCCACATTCATAGCTTCTATAAAAACATACCACCCCAGGTCAATCAAAACATTCGGACAAACAACATTGGGGGTCAACACATTATGTAAATGTACATTGTGGATGTATGGATGGATGTGTATGAGCAGTGTTGTGCCTTAATGCATTCATTGAACGATAGTTCATGAACTTGTTCAAATTTTGGGCGAACATGAACTGAACGTACTGTATTACTGCCTGATGAACGTTACCGTGAACGCGTTCATTCTGGTGTCAGTGAACGCACGCTCTCTCAGTTTAACTTTGTTCAATAGGGTGCCAGATTTCTATAGAGCCTTCCAGGCGAAAACCCGGCTTTAACACACATAAACAGGCCATAATGTGTAGCTGAAAAACACCCAATCTGGCAACACAAGCCACCAGTGTCGCACGGTGGCCGCCACAAGCGTCATCAAGACAAGAAGCAGCATGTAGTCAAGCAAGCATCGAGGAGGCGTCGCATTGTATGATCAGTTTTAAGAAAAGGCCTGTGAGGATGGGAAAAATCTTAAATTTCTGTGCAAACTTTGCCCGCCAATTGCTGTAGTGGTTATATATGGGTTGTGGCAATAACTGAAAAAAGAAAAAAATAGAACTTGAACTTTCTCAACACTATGTATGAGTATATTACATGTATATGTGTGTGTGTGTTTGTGTGGAAGAAAGGCACTATAAAACACTGACGCTGTACAGGTTCCAGCTATCAAGAAGGTACAAATCTAGAAAAGATATTCTATTTGGATGACACTTTTTGTAAAAGAACCCTGCAAAATATTTAGAAAAAAATCTTGCTCCAGATTTATTAAAATTATTACAAAAAGATGCTTTTTAAAAGGAAAATCTGTTTCTATAAGTGTTCCAGTTTATTCAATACCGTTTTGGCAGGTAAATTAACCTTAGATTACATATTCTGCGAGGCCCAGTCCATCGAGGCTCAGTTTTCTATGACACCAAGGCCTGACAATTCGTAACCATAAAGAGCAGCAAATCGAATCCACTTGTAAGATGCTCTGCTCTACATATACATACCTGCTAGGGACATTGAAATGCTTCGAATACTACAAAATAATCGGTGTATATGCGTCACAGTGCTCAACCAGTTTTGTTGGGTTTGGTGGGAAGAGCAATTTCTCTTTTAGAGTCTCACAGAGCTCCAGCCAATCAGGAGTCAAGGGTCACGACTCACGGGAGTCCAGCTTACTGTACTTAACCCGGGTGCTCATCATCGTTCGCAACAAGAACGGTAGCTGGTAGTTTCGAGGCACAATGCCACGGACGTTACTCTCAAAGTAATGGAATGGGCCGAACCACCACACACGAGAGAACAGGTTTCCAGTGGAATTTTCCTTTAGAGCCTATAGGACAGGGAGAGACATTATGTTAGATTTTGAAATACCACTGTTTTCCAGTTCTTCAGAAATTGAGACGCACAGATGCAGATGAAGGAAGAAAGATACCCATCAATTACAGCAACTTTCATTTTTCAGCTGGACATCCACAGAATCAAAATACTGCCTTGATCAATATATTCAAAGACCATCTCTCTTGTTTTCATAATGTCTTGAAAAATGTCTATTATATGCAGTGTTGGGGGTATCATTACAAGTAATACAAGGTAAGTAATCAGATTACTTTTTCCCAAGTAATTAGTGAAGTAATGTATTACTTTTTATTTTTATTTTTAATTTAAAACAAAACAT
>JAOTRC010000013.1:13561750-13577172 GCA_027497675.1 Cyprinella lutrensis
GGGAGGGGAGTTAAGCCCACACTTATCAGTTTGGTGCCCCGACAGCAGTCATAGCGTCTCTGGGACATTGGAAGAGGGTAGCTGGGAGGTACAGTTTTTCACCCCCTCCACCTCTGTGGTGATAAACTTAGTAATGGCAAAGTCTGACAAATTTCGTAGTCGCAAAGGTGCTGAATCCCTTCAGTGTGCACCAATGTATGGCCCTGAAAAAGAAAAGCACATTCAAGTTAGTTAACAGACTGTGACGTATACCGAAAAAGCAATTATCTGCCATAGCAGTAATAAAAAAACATAATATGTGCTGCCAATTATGTAGACATTTGTCTGTGTGTATCAAGAGCAGGATCCTGTTCAACAGTTTTGCCCAACAACAGTAACTGTGGCATATAGCATGGGACAAAAAATTAAATTAAAATTCATTATATCGCCATTACTCCAGTCTTTGGTTACACAATAATTTAAAAATCTCAATAAAGAGCTCAATAAACATTTCTTAATATTATCAATGTTGAAAAGAGTTGAGCGGCTTAATATTATTGTGGAAGCCTTGATACATTTTTTCAGGATTCTTTGATAAACAGAAAGATCCGAATGATAGCATTTATTTGAAATATCAAAATAGTAACATTAAAAAAAGTCAATTTAATGCATCAATGATAAATAAAAGTAATACTTTTAAAATATTTTCTATACATATGTAAATAATTGACAAATATTCTGTTTGAATACTTAGAACCCATAGTTACATACAACATAATGATTCATGGGATGTGTCATTCCTTGACTAAGAAAACAAGTCAAGGTAGGCCCATTAAATGAAGCTTATTTTAGAGCTGTACAAACTTTATATAAAAATCTATATTTTCAGCTTTAACTATGTATGTACCGTATATTGACACAACTAGATATTATTACTTGTTACACAACAATATGCCACATACCCCATTAATGTTCTGGAATGAGGATAATGACTTCTACTTGCCAGCTATAACTTGTATGTGCGTGTAATTGAGCATAAACAATACAAGAGCAAACAAACTTAGATCAACAGTCTGGCTATTCTTGACCAGCATTAACCATCATTGAGAGAGATTGAGAGAGTGTGTGAGAGAGAGAGAGATTGAGAGAGTGAGAGAGAGAGAGCGAGAGAGAGATTAAAAGTCTCTGACTCAACATTATGCTTGGAAGACCTTTGGTTATTAAATCAGCTAGGGGAAAAACACACACACAAACACACACACACACACACACACACACATAAAGAATAACCAGTAGCATTAAGAAACAACAACAACAAGTAAATAGCAACTTGGAAATGATGCCAAATAACCACAGGGCATTTGTCAGATGACTAGCC
The DNA here is from genome assembly GCA_027497675.1 of Cyprinella lutrensis. Classification (NCBI taxonomy): domain Eukaryota; kingdom Metazoa; phylum Chordata; class Actinopteri; order Cypriniformes; family Leuciscidae; genus Cyprinella; species Cyprinella lutrensis. Next base: position 13,563,108 of record JAOTRC010000013.1, read on the forward strand.
AACCATTAGCTCTTATCCTTTTAGCAGCGATAGGAATCGCTGTTGCTCTTAGTGAACTGACCTGTGAGTAAAAGCTGATTTAGGGTTTCATTTTCCACAGCATGCACTCCTGTTTTATGCTAAAATGATGTTTTATTTCCATTTTTTTTAATTTCTCAGTCTAAACCTTATGATGTTGCAAAACCGGTTTTGCCAGATTCATCAGCTCATCTTGTTTCCTTATTTTTGTGATGCGCATTAACAGTGCTAAAACACTTCCTTCCTTGAAATATCTTTTTGCATGTTTAAAGTTACATTTTAACTTAGGCTGTTAAATTTCAACACGACCTTGTTAAATAACAAGAAGACAAATTGCAGGCTATATTGGCATAATTTTTTTAAATTGAAAAGTTAGAGAACAGGGGTCACTTGAGCAAGTTCAACTCTGTTACCTAAACATCCTTAAAGGGGTCATATAATAGCACATGCACTTTCTCCAAGTCGATTGTACTGAAATGTGTGTTGGCAGTGCCACTATTGTCCCACACGTCGCATATTGAGGAGATGTCCCGCATTTTCATCAGTCTATTGGTTTTTAATTATCATATTATGAAAACGCGCATGTGTTCTTTTAACTTTTTAAGAAAGCATTTTATTTATTATAAATAAACCTCTGTTTAACAGCACTCCATCATAAGTACAAATACAAAAAGCTGATTTTAAATCCTATCCAATGGTTGAAAAGAAAGGAGTAAACACGGCCACTAGTAGGTTGTAACAGCAGTCAATGAAAATGTAGAGTGGTGATTCGTTTCATGTGTTTCCTGTCAGAAAACAAATGGATAATTCGGTCAATTAAAATTAATTTAACAGAATTATCTGTTGTTGTTTAACCTGTTGCCTGCTGTGGTTCTTTTAAATCAATTCTTTTTCTGGAAGGCACTAAAGAACAAAGAATTATCAGCTGAAAGGCAGAATACAACTTTAGTGTTGGTAACATGTCCAACAAAACTTATAATCGTCCCACATTTGATTTGTTTGATGCTGGTGGTCACCCTAGCTTGGAATGGCATGAGGGTGGAGTCACTAATGACATACTTTTCATTTTTGGGTGAACTAACTCTTTAAGTATCTGATCATTGGCTTGTTCACCCCAGTTTCACTGCCTGATAATTACTAAGGCAAGTAAATATTCAATTGGATTTCATGCAATGCTGTATCATAGAAAATACAATATCATGAAATTTAAATGTCAAAGTTTTATCTCATGAAAGTTAATTTCACAATATTCTAACAATCCACACAATTCTGTGAAATTGAATAACATTCAATTCCATGGCATAAAATGTATTTTATGACATTTTTATATCATATCGAAACATTTAAAATCATAATTTTAAAGACAAAATGCTAAAGCTTGAGCTATAATATCCTCATCATTATCCTTAAAAACTAAAACTAATCTTAGGTGAGAGAAAAAAAGTCACTATGTGCATTTTACAAAACCATTCAAAAATACCAGCATTTATATCAGCCACAGATCAAATGAGCTTTTGCATGACTGAATAAACATAGTAGAAACGTACAGGCTTTTCATTCGCGTATAGCTGCACAGTTTTGATAACCTCTCATTTTCCATCATTTCAAAACAAACATGGCCTCTTAACACACCTGACTCAGTTCCTATTCACAAAAGGTGGCAAATATTTACAGAACACACACATACAAGGACACAACTCCTTTCACATGCATCTAAGCAAAAGAAAAAGACTGAAAGCTAGAAAAATGAACAGAGGAGTCATCTGGCCATTGAAATCTACGTCATTATATTGTTCGTTCTTTCTTTATTATGCATTATGATGGTAAGGTGGAAACAGTGATGCATGCCATTGTTGAAACTTTTGTTTAACACATGATGATACATGAAATTGATGAAAAAACACACCTACTAATCACAAAACTATACCTATTAATATTACATAAAGACCAATGTTGGGCCAAACAGCACACAGTGATGTCTTTACTAACTGCAGTTAGTCATGCAGCAGAACACACACACACACACTTGTGCAGGTCAGAACAAGAAAATAAGCACTATAGATAGAAGCAACAGTTCTTTTTAAAGTCACAGCAGTAATAAATAGCTTATTTGCCTTTATTCAGAGTAAGTGCACTAGCTGGATATAAGGATTTGCTTACAACTGGACAATTTGGTTAATATTTACATTTTACAAGCAGTTAAACGCACATAACAGTGCAAGACATTCGTTTGGCAACCAATACAATTCATTTCTGAATGATAGAACTACAATTTATTATACTTTTGTGGCATCATACTTTTGGTTTAGTTCAGATGTTTATCATTTAAGTCACATTTCAGATACAGTGTTTGGTTAGTTGCGTAAGGTTTTTGGAATTCATATGACCATTCAAATTACAGATAGGCTATGTACATGCCGTTATCAGCAAACTTATCTAAAGAAGTCTTACGTGTTTCAATACTTTAGGACCTGTTTTACATTTTACTTGTTATCTGAAAACATCTGAATGATGACATTTAAAAATTCTAAATTAACAGATGACATAAAATGTGCTTATCTAACTATCTTTCAATTTTGCCAGAGGGCTCAGTCAAGTCCAAAATGTGAATATACAACATCTTAAGACGCCAAATCAAAGGTCATGCTGTTAAGGAGTAATTTATGGAAGAAGATGCAGGTGTATGAACCACCGGTTGTGCAACCAATCACTGAGAGATACTATCCTTGAGAGCTGCAGTTTCTCTACTTTCCCACAAGCTCTAGCTCTTGGCAGTGGGAAAGCAAATGTTTCTTTAGAGAAGAAAAGCAAACCATCGACTAGAATCTCTGACTGTGCTTTGCAAGTGTGTGTGTTTGGATTTTTCCATTAGGAGACGTTTTCAGTGTCCATCTCTGTGACTCTATATCGTACAAACTGATTCATCAGTGCTTCAAAGACTATACATAAACACCATTTTGTTGCTCTGGCCTATCTACAGCCCACATCCTCCTCAGTACTCGTAGACACAGCATCTGCCAAAGATGCTATTTTTGTTGCGTTTATTTCCATTTATGCATTAAGCCAGGGGCAACTCAGTTCCTGTAGCGCAAGAGACCTGCAGAGTTTAGATTCAATGCTAATTTTAACACACCTGATCCAGCTAATCAAGTCCTTCAGGCTTATTCGAAAACTAATGCTGCCTTTGCATGCTGGAATTATAATAAATTACAATTTTCCTTGTTCAAAACTAGACATGAACACCCTCTCAAGTCTTAGCATTGCTAGCACCATGCTCTACCAAATATAGGCTACAGGAACACAACTTAAACAGCTGATGCCAGAGGACTTTTGTTTTCTACTCTATTTATATGAAGAGAGAAAGCTATTTATTTGTGAGGGCAGTTATAGAGACCGTTTGCCCAGAAATTATTAACTTGTCATCATTTGACATCACTCATCCTCATGTTATTTCAAACCTGTATGACTTTCTCTCTTCTGTGGAATATAAAATAAGATATTCTGAAGAGGGAAGGTGAACTTTATTGACTTTCATTGTATAGACAAACAATGACATTTTATCTTTTGTTTTCCATAAGAATGGGGTATGAGATATACAAACACATATTCATATACAAATATTCTTCAAGTGCCTCTTTAAAGTCATTGTGTTAAAAGAGAAAATTAGCTTAGAGAAAAAGTAGCTTTAAAATTTGTATTACTATTTGATTCAACATATAATTTATTACACACACACACACACACACACACACACACTTGGATTAAATGGCCATGAGGGTGAGTAAATGATTACATAATCTGAACTATACCCATGTTTTAATTAATATATATGGAAATTATGAAAAAAAAGATACAAAAATTGCCTTTTTTTCGGTTGGAACCTTAAATTGACATCCGTGAACACTCTTAACGGATAATTGGACAATGAATCGATTACAACTACAAAAATAAGCTAAAACATGTTAAAAAAAACTACAAACTTGGCAGATGTGGGTGTGAGTCCAACAGTTAAGTAAAGATGTTTGAGAGTGATTAATATGTCTCTACCCTAACGAAAAGATATGTATTCAATGTTATCCACATTGTATTTCATCAGCCACGGCTTTGTGAACTACTATAAAGAGACGTTTGGTCAATGCATCATTATGCAAACAGAAACACATGAGGAGAGTCTCCACATGAAAGACCCACTTCTGAAAGATCAACGGGCTCCTACATTTCTCTCCGACATGGTAGAAAATTCAATTGAACTGAATGTGGAGGATATTAACTGTGACAAGATGATTGACAGGGCACGGTGATGGGATGCATGTAACTAAGAAACAGATCAGACGTCTTTTGAAAAAGAGCCAATTTTATAAAGACAGTTCGTGTAGACAGGAGCCATCTTTGGAAAACAGTCTCGACAAGCCGAACCATGAACGCCGTTCATACAGTTAAGAGGTACGCTGAAGTTCAGCTCGGCTCCTGCTTATATACACAAAGTGGACTTTTTATAAAGTATCTTCTTATTAAACAGTCTGTACTCTTAGAAAGTTCTAAATGCTTCGGTTTGCATGTTGTGACCCTCATTATGTTACTGTGTTAGTTTGGGGCTATTTTGAGCCTTGTTAGGGGTATTAACTAGCGATTTCTTTTTACTTATTATATGCCCCCATACTAGTGTTATAATCTAAACAGTTTTTATAAAAATCTTTACATTCGATCCTGTTGAAGGTCTTTTTATTCCCACACCCCGCCTGTGTGTGTTTGTGTGTTTGTGGATAATGAGAAGGAGCATCTGCTACACTTATCTTCAAAAATACAGTCCCTTATTTTCTTGTAACGCAATACAAAGTAACTGCTGTTATGCAAAACATGTACTCCTCGTTTCGCGCGACCTTGACCATGTCCTCATCCATCCCAGCTCCTCTAAACACCTGCGGCTCTGTGCAAACTCCCGTAACCTCAGCTCTACCTGCTTTGCATTTGCATTTTTAAAAGTTTCAATCAATTAGGCCTTATTAATTGTATGCAATTCTCATAACCATCCTCCAAGCAAGAACTATCTGACCTCCACATAACTTGGACATTTATGCCCCAAAAAGCACAAATCCTCCCCGGAGGTCACACATTCCCATTTTAGTAACTCAACCACAACGCACTTCCTCAAATTTAATTTCCCGGCAACACATTTTTAAATTTCTCTTCCTTATTTTCTTCCTTAAAAGCAAACAAAATACAACCAGAAACAGTGATGTATAGAAAACCTTGGCAGTTGAACACACGCATCCATAAACACTGTATAACCAGAATATAAGAATATAATAGTATCTTACAAATTACAAGAACACTACGCTACAAACAGAGTGGTATTGAGGGCATTTGGGTCTCCCATAACATGTTTTAAAGTTGTTATTACCTCATTATACTCACTCTGTGCCTTCACATTTTGTTAATAAGATTAAACTCTGATATTTAACCTTAATATGCATTGAGTAATCGTGTATTTTTATGCATGTGATGAAGCGAGGTGTGTAATCAGTGCATTAACTGCTTGAAAACACAGCTGGAATACTCCAGAGTCTTGCACTTGAAACCACATCAAAACACCACCTGCCTTCTAAACGCACTTCTAGAAGCTTGTCTAACATTCACACAAACATGGCGAGGTATTGCAAACCGCAGTTGGTTCGATTAAAATTGTGCTGTTCATTTGATTAAGTGTGAATGCTGCCATCTGAACCCTGGTGAACACCAAGACCGCTGAAATAATCTCGGTCCACTTCCAAATGAACTTTGGAGCGGTTCGACAGAAACATGAACGCAACATGGATCAAAGACATCCAAAAGAAACAAAAAAGGCGATGATGTTAATCGATGTGACCCTAAAAAGAACAGAATTCTGAAGCATACCTGTTTTTCATATTTGTAGCTACATTGCCCAATACAATTTGGTACATACACGCAGTCCGTGAGGACGTTAACGGTGGGTCCTTGTGGTAGTATATCAGGAAGGAAATCCAAATATTCTCTAATCATCCATCAACCTCAAATATGGCTTATTATTGGAAACATGTAAGTATCAGAAACTTAACATGGCCGCTTGCTCTAAGTTAACCTAGATAAATGTGGTGAGCGGGGACCAGGCTATATTTCACGCCTACACTTAACAGACAGAAAAAGAGAAACAAACAGATTACTACAAGACAACCCCCCCGCTTACTTGTGATCTGTAACAAAGGGGACCTACTAACGTCTACTATGATAAGGTGTCTCCTCATTGAGCCCACCCATTAAAAAAAACTGTCCGGGCCCAATGATTTTAAGGGATGGCACTGCTTGTGAATGTTGTTATTAACCTCCTTGGGATATTGATGGTAAAAATATAGACCTCTTCCTATAATTAGACTGTATGACACTTCACTTTAAGTAGGACACATTGTATGAAAGTAACACAGGAACAAGAGAATGTGTGCGAGTAAAAAAAAACTAAAAACGGAGAGATAGAAAGAAAACGAAAGCACTGGAAAAACTGAAAGAGAAAGGGTGTAGTAAGAAGAAACTGAAGAGACATGTCAGAAAGATTCCACATCCTCATACATTGCAAAACCAGATGAATCACTGGTTTCAAACTTACATCACATCTAACTTGTTCAAGATTACATGGATACGTAGAATAATATCTCACCAGCAAAAGTGTAAAGTCTAGGTTCAGAAAGTAAAAGTCCTCCTCAGAATTTTGTTCCAATCACCTGGATTTGCTAATTAGCAGTTTTTCAGCCAGGAGATAAAACTAATTCTGGTTGAGTTCATGGGTGGAATAAACATATGGAAGGACTTTTACTTTCTGACCCCTGGACTTTACACGTCTGCTCACCAGAGACCAGGGATTCATATCTTCCTTTATACATATAGACCTATGTGTGGAACATGGCCATGATATGAGCATGTTGCTATCTCCCTTTCCTGCTCTCCTTTCCAGTATTTAGAAACACATTTTTCTCACTATGGCTTCCATGATGTGGCCCAGTTTCAAGTAATTCCTGAGTCTCTTTAGACTGAAACAATCTGTTACCTTGGATCTCAATCTACAGAACTATGGCCAACTCAACAAAACGGAAAACAGCTGACTCTAGATTTTATCCAGCTTTCCCTCCATGCCCTAAAAAAGATCAGGCAATTGTTTTAACTCTTCTCTCTTATTATTTTTAGGTCAAACCGTTCATGTCTATCAGTCTTATAATGGAGGTCTATGAGATTCATGCTCTTTGAGGTGGTGACCATAGACCTGCATTGATAGACACGAGCGGTTAGAGCTAAAAATATTAAAAATGAAACTACTGCGGAAACAAATAGACCTACATCTTGGATGCCCTTGAGGTAAGCTAAAACATACCAAAAATTCATTTTAAAGTTTTTTTTTTAAAGTGATTTTACAGCATTATGACGGGTCAATACTCTCTTCCAAGAGATTCTCCATATACTGTAAAGCAAAAAGAACAAGGTCAAAGTCCTCACTGCTTTCAGTACATAAATTATCAACTGTGAGGACACAGGAGTAGTTTTACAGCGCTAGTGGACAAATATTAATAAATCAGTGAGTAAAATCAAGAGACATGTAGAGCCATCAGGCACCACTCATGTGTATCACTCATGTGTCTCTGAATGGATTCAGAGTGAGTGCAAAAAAACTAACTTGATTTCAGGTACAAATAATATTTTTCCTGCCACCATTAAAACAGACTTTACCCCAAAATTAATACTTATTTTCTCACCCTCATGTTGTTAAAAAACCCAAATGACTTTTTTTCCATGGAGCACAAAAAGAGAAGTTATATTAGCCATAATAACAGACTCAGTCACTGTTAATTTTAGTTCATGGAAAATAAGTGAAAGGTTTTCTAAAACATCTAACTTTTTTAGTGCATGAAAAAACAGGAAGGAAAGTCATTCAGGTTTGGAACAATGTTGGAGCAATAGGCCTGATGACATGTAGGAGGTCATAAAAAGGAGGTCATAAAAACAGTGAAATATCGTTTTAAATATATCTACTAACTTTTTTCTGAGCATTTTCGAACGTTTAGTAAACAAAAATTAGGGGACAGATTCAGAAGCCTTGTTCAGACTGTTAGCCTAGTCCAAATCAGATTGTTGTTGATTATATGATTTAGCAAGTGTGAAAGGCAATAGTAATATTAACAATAATTTTTTAAAAAATCATATAAAATTTTATGTAGTTTGAAATCATATTAAAATAGGTAGTCCCTAGTAGGGAGGGACCCCAAAAACCATTTTACTTGAGCGAGGCGAAAATAACAGAATGAAAGTCACTGGATAGCCTACTTCACACACTAAATTTCATTTCTGGGTAAACGATACCTTAATCGTTCGGTGGCATAGTTGGCAAAAAAAATAATTTGGACATGTTAAATCGCGCTACGTGGAGTAAACAACAAACACAGAGAGCAACATGTGGGCCACTCAGTCTCTTAACAATTGTATCACCCTATCTCACACCATACTCGACAGCATGTCACTGAGTCATTGTGATTATTTGTGCGGTTACTTTAACCAATGCGCCTGGCGCGTTATGGTTGATTACACAACGAAATCACAAAAAAATATTCTTTACACTATTGTTGCGAGACAAGTGCTAGCGTTTCCTGCCCGTGTGTCGTGTCATAACACCTCTTTACCTTCGGAATCGGTAGAGCTGGTCCAGATGACTAGGCAAGCGATTAAAGAGAGATTACACAGCAAAGGATCACTCGACCCTAGAGGAAAATAAATCCCCCTTGTCCACAGTGGGCGGTTATTATTTACATATAGAGGACTAGTTGACGTCAACATACAAGAAACGTGTTCTTAGAAAGGCCCTGGAGAACTTAGAGATCAACAGCTCAGTTCAGTCGAACTCACCGTGTTGGTTTTTCTTCTTTTTTTCCCCAAAGGAGACTTGTAGCTGGTCCGATCCAGAGCGGGGGCGATCCAACGCGATCGCGAACCAGGCCAAAACAACACGCCTCTCCTGACAATCCCGCTTTCGCGTAATATATCCCTGTCAGAAGTGGGTAGATGTGTTGTGATGGGGCTGGTGGTGGTTTTGGCCGAGTGTACGAAGCTGAAGACGTGCACGTCAGTGGGCGGATTGCTAAAAAATCGCTCGGTGCTGCGTGAAAAGAAAAAAGGAGGAGGGAGGGGGATCCCGTCTTCTTCCACTGTCTGTGACGTGGTACTATGTGGTAAGGCCCCGCCCCCTCTCCGAGGTCCAACCAGAATGTAACACTGGATTTACATTCACAAGAGAAGTCGCATTTTGGCCACATGCTTTCCCGTGGCAAAATAGTTTAAATAGAATTACATTTAGTTATTTTTTTGTATGTGTTTAGCTGCTTTACAGATGCCAGTAGTCATACAAGGCTACCTGTTTTCACTTTGATTTAAGTTGATTTACAACAAATTGATTTTTGAAGCGGTTCTTTTAATTAATTCGTTCAACGAAAATAGTTGACTAAAGCAGAAAATATATTCACAAAAGTAAAGGTAACCAAAAAATGATTCCAAATAGCCACATTCTGACAGTATGAATATTCTCTGACTTTTAAGACGTATATTTTCCCTGACTTTTAAGAATTTATGGATTGGCCATGACTTCTCCACGATTGGAAATGTCCAGGGGTTTCATAAGGGAATCCCGTAAGCCAAGGGATCCTGTATCTTGAAGGGGCAGCGCACTTACAGTGCAGATGCAGAAAAACAGGGAAAGCTACTATTTGGCCAACATTTCTAGGTCCTCAATCAGTGTAAACATCAGCTTGCGAGTAAAGTCTAGTGAAATGAGTCACTTTTTAGTTGCGCAAAGGCAAAACCAGGCAACTAGGAGACGCCGAGCAACGCACCCCAAAACACAAACATGGTCAAACAAGTGGTAACAACAATATGTTTTGTTCTTTTTCACTTCATCATAAGTTACTGGGCGTTTATGTCACCTTGTAGCATCCACTCACCCACAGAACGCAGCATACCAGAGATCGCCAGGTATTTTGGCACCAAAGGTCGCTATGAGGAGGTTAACACGTACTTAATCGACGATATTTTGGCCATAAACAACTCCCTCGTGACGCTACCTTCCTCGGCATGCCGCGAAATTCATTTGACAGCTATAATCCGGCACGGGACGAGGTTCCCGACCACTAAAAACATCCAAAAGATGCGCGACTTTTATAATCTGGTCGTGCGTAATGCGACCGACAACTTAAGATGTTTGTCAGAGATAAAGTCACGATGGGAGATGTGGTACAAGGATGAGATGGACGGGCGACTGGTGGACAAGGGCCGTGAGGATCACATGAACCTGGCACAGAGACTCATTAAATGGTTCCCCTCTTTGCTGACCGAGGACAATGTGCGTCAAGGACGCGTGAAACTGGTCACCAGCTCCAAGCACAGGTGTGTGAACAGTACCATCGCTTTCAGAAAGGGACTAATGACAGGACTCCACATAAAAGAAGGTAATGCATGAGGACCCAGCCCTGCAATTACCACAAGCACTGAATCACATGCCATCATTGTTTTCCAGCATGAGCTTGCTCATCTGGCTCTTCATGATAGTGCTCACTTGTTTAAGCTTTGAGATTCAGTGGAGAGAAAATGGAAACTTCTCCATTCTGGTGTAATTAACCAAACAATTCAACTGCATTTATACATGCTCAAATGAAGAACCAATTGTATAGATCTCTTTATTATCTTTATTAGTTGTTTTTAGTTGCTTCAGTCTTTTACTCAGATTTTTAACCTGACTGATATATCAATATCATATAGCTATCAAAATTAGCTGATATCATTACTGTTCTATCACCTAAATTTGTATCTTTAGTACTATCATGGTTTATGTATGGCTCATCAAAAGTCATCATATGAATGCCAAAAGGTTGAATACACTAATCATTTATTTTGGAAATATATATATATATATATATATATTAGGGCTGTCAAACGATTAATCGCGATTAATCACATCCAAAGTTTGTGTTTACATAAAGTATGTGGGTGCACTGTGTATAATTATATGATATATAATTATATAGTGTATAATTTATTAGAAATCTTAATCTATATTTCTTTCTTGATTGGCTTCCCCCACTGATTAAATACGTTTACAAAGTAACATTTTGTTATTCCAGTTTTATGATTTTTATAAATAAGTTTATGTTTATATGTTTTTTATGTTTATAAACCCATAATGTTAATTCTACAAATTTGTTTTGTTTTGTTTCATTGCTCAGTTGAGTTGGAACCCGCTGTGAATGACGCTTTGATGCGTTACTTTGACCAGTGTGAACGGTTCGTGAAAGAAGTGGAGAACAACAAGAGCGCCTTGGAGGAAGTAAAACGTTTCAGTGAAGGCCCTGAGATGAAAAGAGTAATGGAGAAAATGGCTGACAGGCTGAAGGTCCCTTACACCAGCGTCACCGATGGTCAGTGATTGCATAACATGATCATGACACTGTTACACAGTCCCTGTTGAAGTGCTGGAATAAAGCAATATCCACGATGCTATTGTGAATTTTAAAAGGATGTTAATTTTGTCATCATTTTTATGTTATGTTTTATTGAAAAAGCTGTTTTCATTTTAAACCACATTCGTCAAATTCACTTCCCTTTAAATGTTACGCTCTTCTTGCAACCATAACCACAAAACTTTGCATATGAGTAGATTATTGCATACGCTTTCTTTCCGAATGCATGTCAGGCTAACCTCAGTTCACATGTCAAATAAACTTTAGATGAGAACCTAAAATAGAAAGTCATTTTTTTTTATTTCATCTGCAGTGAGGATGCATCAGATTAGAGGTTTTTGAGATGATTTCTAAATGTTAAAAATCAATAAACAAAATTGTGGTGTCCAAAACTCCAATTGATTTCAAAACTGTACATGGTTTGCAACTACATCACTAATCTGTACCATCATTTAAGTAAAGTTAGCATTTTCAGCATACAGTCACAACTTTTGGTGAAATGGATTGAGGCACTGAGTGTCCATATGAAATAGTGTAGTTAAATCCTTTTTCTCTGGAGAACAGAATAAAGATGGGAAGAGTTGGGAATGAGAATCACAAAAGCAGGAAAACTAGAAAAAGTTGTTGAGGCAAGTTTAACTTACTCAGAGAGTTAAGAGGTCAGGGCTGCTCAGTTGATCTGCTGCTGTCAGCATTTGTATATCAATGCATAAACAGAGTGAGTGAGAGAGGGAAAGAATGTCGAATAGTGTTGCTACTGCAGTCTTCAATACGACCGTTAGATGGCAGTGTTGATCCTTTTTTCTTTGCCCCCCAAAAAGGATGAAAGTGCCAAAATATAAGATTGCCCTGTACACCACCAGCACATGCTTTTAGCAAAGATTTCACAGAGTTTATTAATTTATTTTACAAAAATATGAACAATTTACTGTCTTATTTATTCTACCGTCTAATGCTTTAGCAAATTACACATTGTCTTACTATTTGTTTTTCTTGGCAGATTCAATGCAAGCAGCATTCTTCCTGTGTTCATACGAGTTTACTATCCTTAAAGTGAACTCACCCTGGTGCCAGTTGTTTGACGAGGTCGATGCACAGGTACTGGAACAGAGCAGTTTTTCCTGTTTACCCGTATTTACTTTATCGTAGGACCTAGGTTATATTAAGTATACCAGGAGTATTTCTTCTTCAGATGGAAAATTAAAACAAATAAAATCTGTACTGTCAATAAATTCTGATTGCTGTGGTTATTTTTATAATTTATATTTTAATTTTTTTTCCAATCATAGCTGATCATGTAAAATGAAACATTAGGTTTGTGTGAAGAACAAGTGGAAATGCATGTTATGATTTCACAATATCACTTTTTTTGTTTTTGTTTTTTTGTTATTCAGAGCTATTTGCTTTAGCAACTTGGATTAGTTAAATTTTAATTTTTTGTGATTGCAAAACTGAATTTTCTGCAGCTATTTCTCAAGTCTTCAGTGTCAAATAATCCTTCAGAAATTCTCTTAATATGCTCATTTGCTGCTCAAAAAATGTATTGTTATTATACATTATATTTTATAATCAATTACTTGCATGTAACTTTTGATCAATTTAATGTGCCCTTGCTGATTAAAAGTATTAATTTCTTTAAAAAAAAAAAGTAAATGTAGCCTTGGTGAACATAAGAGCCAAACACAAACACATTTTAGGAATCTTACTGACCTTGAGCTTTTGAACTGTAGTCATATATATATATATTTATATATTTGTGAATGTTCTTGCACACTGGTGAGAGGTCATATGCTTCTGCAGATGTGTAAATACACTGTGTTGTGTCTCTTAAGGTGATGGAGTACGCTGGTGACCTGAAACAGTACTGGAAACGAAGCTATGGACATGATATCAACAGCAAGTCCAGCTGTATTCTTTTCCATGATCTTTTCTATCGTCTTGACCAAGTTGTAACCAATATCAAGTAAGAGGACATGTCTTTTTATAAAATGCTTAAGAAAGAATTGATGCTATTTCCACTTTATTGAAAAGTTTTACTCCCACAAAAGAGTCGAGGACCAGCCTTTCTAAGGAAGTATAAAGTATCTGTTACATGTTTTCACAGCAGTATCAGTTATTATGCCTGAGAAGATATTGAATAAGTTCAGCAGGAACAGACAGACGGCTCTGGGAAAGACCTAGTCTTCTTAGCTAGTTGTGTCTATGTTTAGCTTTGAAGGTGACAGCCTTATTCAACATCAGTTTCATTCTGTATTTGTTTACTTCAGTGTATTTTATTTTTAAGAATCCTATTCACATGAGCAAAAGAGAAGAAGGTGGAAAAAAGATTTCTTTCTGTTTGTGAGAGTTGAAATCGTAAAAGGGATACATTTGCTTTTGTACATACACAGCTCGTTGAAACCCACGTTTTACAACTTAAGTGAATCTTAACTTTAAAGAGATACTCCAATTTTTTTGGAAATAGGCTCATTTTACAACTCCCCAGAGTTAAACAGTTGGGTTTTACCATTTTCAAATCCATTCAGCCCATTTTCTGAAATTTAGAA
>JAOTRC010000013.1:13595723-13633473 GCA_027497675.1 Cyprinella lutrensis
ACAAGAAAAGGGGCTCCAAAATACAATTTGTTTCTTCGATAATACAATTAACTAACTTAAATTCATAATACTTGCTTTAAAAAAAATGAGAATACAACTGTTGCAATGAATGATTGTTATAACTCACAAATGCACATTAACTACATTATTTAACCGCTTACCTGTGAATAGATGGTTTTGGAAAGCGGTGACTGGCTGGTAGGCGGTGAGCTTGAGGTATTGGAGCGAATCAGATGGAATGATGGACTGGATCAGTACCGTCTCACTCCAAGGGAGCTGAAGCAGAGATTTAAAGAGATGAAAGCAGGTATACGCAAATGGGTTAAAGAGGACAGTTAAATGGATAGTTCACCAAAATTCTTTACTCACCCTCATGTTGTTCCAAACCTGTATGAATTTCTTTCTTTCTTTTCTTCGGCTGAACGCAAATTAAGATATTTTGAAGATTGTTGGTAACTAAACAGTTGATGGGCCCCATTGACTTCCATCGTATTGGAAAAAAAATACTATCAGTCAATTAGTGTTAGGGTAAGTAAATGATGACAGAATTTTCATTTTTGAGGTGAACTATCCCTTCAAGAGATAACTCACTGCATATTTTCTGCATAGTAACTGCATAGTAAGTGATTTTCTGGTGACACTTTAAACTGAATTATGTTCTAAAGCACCCTTGCATCTCAAAAAAAAAAAAAAAAAAAAAACACACACACATTGTGATTCTGGATCTAGGGTGTAATTTTTATAAAACCATGAGGCCAAACAGGTTCTTAGCACCATGAAATTTTGGCAGTAAGATTTTGCTTCAGAAGTGTTGGCTGTATATGAAGCAAGGAATCAAAAGCACTCATGTGGGACATATAATATTAATACATTAAATGTAATTACTTCACAACTAAATAAAAATATGTTCTTATATATAGTATGAGTGTCTGAACTTGAAGTATGAATGTAATACTACATTCGCCATGTTGTTATTATCACGATATCATATGTCGCTTCACTGCCATTCATAAATCCTCTGCATTGGCCTCATAGGATATTAAAGTATTCATATGTACACTTCAGAATCTCACTGGAAGAAGTAGGTCATCCAGGTATATTCTGCCTACTCTTTTATAAGTACTGTGAATTCGGACATACTTCTGCTGTTTTACTGTACTACTGTTTTTTTGCCAACTATATAGCAGGGCAGTATGCGATTTCAGCCTTGGATTTCTGGCTTAGCAGGTTCTTAGCACCCTCTTGAGAAACTAATGATATTCTGGACTTGGTCCACCATGGTTACGCAACCAATTAAAGCACTAACTGGAATTGACAATTTCATTGTTTTTCCAGACGCAGTGTTTGCTTTTCAGCTGAGGAACCCGGTGCACAATGGCCATGCCCTTTTAATGACTGACACGCGTCGACGATTAGAGGAACGTGGGTATCGTAGGCCAGTGCTACTTTTGCATCCTTTGGGTGGCTGGACCAAAGATGATGATGTGCCTCTAGAGTGGAGAATGAAACAGCATGCTGCCGTGCTGGACGACGACATTCTAGACCCAAAGTCCACCATTGTGGCCATTTTTCCCTCCCCTATGATGTACGCTGGGCCTACAGAGGTACATACTACGTGTTCTTTCATACATGCATAATGAACAATGACATATAAAGCCCTTTTAGGAAGTTATAGCCTTACACACACACACACACACAGAGAGATTTTTGAAGTACTTTTTTAGTTTACACTACCATCCAAAATTTTGGGGTATATATTTTATTTTTGAAAGAAATTAATACTTTTAAGCAAGGAACCATTAAATTGATCAAAAGTAAGAGTAAATACATTTATAATTTAAAAAAAGATATTTATTTAAAATAAATTATGTTCTTTTGAACCTTCTATTTATCAAAGAATCCTATATCAGTGTTTGAATCATTAATAAAAAATCTTTTTTTAGCACCAAATCAGGATATTAGAATGATTTCTGAAGGATTGTTTAAAAAATATGTCCGGAATACATTTTAATATGTAAAATAGTATTAATATTTTACAATATTACTGTTTTACTTTAAAAAAAAAAATCAAAAAAATCTTTAGAATGGTGGAATTAAATAAAGCTATATTTTTTAAGAGATTTATCTAAAATTATAACCGGTTCATAGTCTAAGATTCTCATGAATTAATTTAATTTTACACATAGCATATAAGTGCCACCCTTACAAATACTAACCTTGTCCATGGGTCTGTCAGGTCCAGTGGCACTGTCGTGCAAGGATGGTAGCAGGTTCCAATTTCTACATTGTGGGTCGTGATCCTGCTGGGATGCCCCACCCAGAGTCAGGGAAGGACCTTTATGAACCAACTCATGGAGGTAAAGTTCTGTCCATGGCACCTGGACTCACCTCTGTGGAGATTATCCCTTTCAGAGTGGCTGCATACAATAAGACCAAGAAAGCTATGGACTTCTATGACAAAGATAGGTGAGATTGAAGTGCATAAAGTTGTTTTTACAGACATCCGAAGAAATGAAAGTAAATTATTTAACAGACTAGTAAATGCACTGTAAGCAAAGTCTCGTGACTCATGTTTCTTGACGTTTTCAATTCATTATGCTCATCGATTATGTCACTGTGCAAAAGTAATAAAAATGGCCAAACTGGATAGACCGAGCATTTCCAGTACTTCACAAGGAAGACATTGACAGGAGCAGATGAATGTGCATTTAAATCACTGAAAATATGCCGATTGTATGCATTCCAATGGAAATTGCGTTTCATGGAAAATTCCAATTCATAGTTTTCAGTCATGTGACTGACACAGAGACAAGTTTATGGCACTTGTGATCCACACACAGCACCTCCTGCGGTATTTCGATCACTAAAATCAGCAGGACATTCCAAAACGCTTAACACAGAAATCACTTAAAGTGTCGCAATGTACTAAAACAGGAAGAAAGCCTTGTTTTGCCCTCCAGGTGAGAGTTACAATAAGTGTGTGATGCCACGTGAAAACTATGAATAGATGTGAGGTACATAAATGTCTTTCCGCAATAACCAGGAACTTAAGCAAAGATTATTTCCATGTAAACTGGTTGCTTAGTGGTTCTAAAGTTTGAAAGTCAAACAGATTTTACCTCTATTTTTCAATTCAGACATGCTGAGTTTGAGTTCATCTCCGGGACCAAGATGCGCAAGCTGGCTCGCAGTGGAGAGAACCCTCCTGAGGGCTTCATGGCCCCTAAAGCCTGGAAGGTCCTCACGGAGTACTACAATTCCCTACAGAAAGACCAGTGATGACACATACGAGAAAGTTCCAACACAGAAAACCTCAGAAGATCAGAGAGCATGTGGTTCACACCGCCTCAAGAACTACTTCAGGCATTGAAAAATGAAGGAGAGCACTTACAACCAGCTGGTGGCAAAGGTGGTCAAGATGTCCTGTGAATATATTACTACAGCATTGTTTTTAAAGGGAAATATGAACAAACTGTGAAATTTAAACTGATGTGCCTTGATTAATAGATTGCCAGTCCCAAAGAGATTATGAGATCTTGTTCTTAAATTGTATTTAGAAATGTGCATTTAAATCAAAATCTATGTTGATTGTAATCTAAAGGAAGCAATTACTTTACTGTTCAAAAGTTTGGGGATGGTAAGATTTTTTAAAAAATGTGAATGCTCACTGAGGCTGTATTTATTTGATTAAACAGTATAGTACATAAGAAATAAGTCATTTATTACTGTGATGGCACAGTTGAATTTTCGTCATTACTGCAGTCTTCAGAGTAACATGATTCTTCAGAAATCATCCTAATATGCTGGTTTGGTGCTAAAGAAACATTTCTTGTTATGTTCGTTGTTGAATAGAAAGTTAAACAAATACATTTTCTATTACAATGCGAAAGTATTTACTGTCACTTTTGATCAATTTAATGCATTCTTGCTAAATACTTAAAAAAAAAAAAAAAATCTTACTGACCCCAAACTTAGTGTATATCAAAGCAGTCTTCATGTGGCCCAAATTGCAGATTTTACATTGAAACCTGAATAATTTTGTTTACATGTTACAATAGGGGTTGTTATGTGGGGACCATGTTGAGGAAAGCATACTAGGGAAATATTTATTTTGTTCATTCAAAAAAAAAAAAAAGAATAACAGTTTTATTAAAGATTTAACAGCAAATGAAATATGTCAAGTAGATATCTGTATATCTTATCTGTTTTAATTAAACCTTTGTACTGTGATTACGTAATTGTGACTATGTGGCTGCTTTTTCAGATGCTCACAGTGTGACTGTATGTACAGCTTGCTTCCTGTTCTTTGAATCAAGGGCAAAAGTTATGCAGCTCATCCACAGAAATATTGATGCTCCTCTGCCATCTGGTGGTCATCACTATACAGCAAACAGAAACCACATAGCACCATGGGAAAAATAGCTAATTACGCAAATATAACTTCAGCTAACAGTTAAAATTTGTAACCAAAATGTTGTAGTGAACTTTTTCATTCCCTGTGATGCAAAGAGCAATTCATAATCAGATTAGAGGCCATGGCTTGAGCATGCATAATGCAACAGGTCACAAAATCTGTTACGGGTGACCCCTATATTGATGTAGGCCTATCACTTTGGGAGCAGGGCTAATGAGTGTGTTCCACTTGACCCTAGGCATTCCCAAATGGGTTTAGGGGATTCCCAATTAGACTTAGTGCGGATAAGAGCATTAGATCTAATATGTTCTATAATTTGCTAACTGTACAGTACGTACTGTACATATAACAGTGCTATGCAATCCTGAAAAGGTTACGGTGAAGATGAACAGGATGTGTGGCATGGATTTTCACAGAGAACAGGGAGACCTACTTTGGGTTAAGGACAAGACACACTCACCCATTTCCCTGAATGTAGTGCCTTGTGAGTTGTGTTATAGTGTTTCTCAAACCTTAGTTCATGAAGGTGCCTTACCCATTTTGGAGGACTTAAAAATAGCTGAGTTGAATCATGTTTGATTAGGAAAACTACAGTTGGGGATATCAGGTTTGTGAAACAGTGTTAATAAAGGGTTAACGTGAGCTACTGAGTGGGTTTAAAGTCCCCATGACCCAATAGTAATATTATACATCAGTTAATACACCCCTATTGATGCATTTATTATTTTTTATTGCATTGATTTGCATTTATGTGTCTTTCTGGAGCATCAATGAATGATTTCACCTCTTGTAATAGTTGTGTTTGAGTCCCTCAATTGTCGTCACTGTGAAAAGATGGATCTCAAAACCACAGTCACTGCTGGTAAGGGTTTAAATGTGCACAAGAGGCTCGAAAACCAAAGAATTTGCATGACCAAGAGGATATTTATTAAGAACAGTGGGCAATTTAACTGTTGGACAAGCTGTGGTGTCAAGGTAACGATCCAGTACTAAGAATCAAGTATAGGTATGTAAACTTTTGAATGGTCATTTTTATAACTTTTATTTTGTCTTGTGAAATATATGTAGCTCAACATCTTTTATGTAAAATATCTTATTTTTGTATAGAACAGTACTATATAAAAAACATGCATTTTGCACGATCCTCCTTATTTTGTAACAAAAAACAACTAACATTTAGCAGAATCTGCAAGGTGTTTGTAAACTAATATATTTGTAATCAATAAGGTTCGAGAGGCTGTGCTGCATGTATAATCCTGCAATGCAAAACTTTCTTGACGTAAAACCCTTCCACTTGAAAAAAAAAGTCCCTGACCATGAACAGCAACAACATTATTTTGCCATTAGATGGCGTAAAGACTGTTTTTATGAGTAAATTAGGCAGTAGAGAAGACTTTTTATATTGAAAGGACTGAAACTTAAAGGGTTAGATCACCTAAAATGAAAATTATGTCATTAATGATGTCGTTACAAGCCCATAAGACCTCCTTTCATCTTTGGAACACAGTTTAAGATATTTTAGATTTAGTCCGAGAGCTTTCTGTCCCTCCATTGCAAAACGCTGCTTTCGTATTTTCGTCAGCAGGGTCTTACGTCATCAGCGTCACTGAACACGGCTTGACAACAGAACCAGAAGACAATATAATGCTGAATAAAGTCGTAGGTTTTGTTATTTTTGGACCAAAATGTATTTTCGTTGCTTCAAAACATTCTAACTAACACACTGATGTCACGTGGACTACTTTTGATGATGTCTTAATTTCTTTTCTGGACAAGGACCGTATACCGTACATAGGCTACATTGAAGGGGAAAGCTCTCAGATTAATATCTTAAACTGTGTTCCGAAGATGAACGATGAGGTCTTACAGGCTTGGAACGAATCTTGGAACGAATCGAATATAATTTTCATATTTACGTGTGCACTATACACTGTACTTTTTATTGATTAATCAACTTACATTACCTTTTTCTTCAAGGTTCTCAGATGCTGCAATGCTTTTTTCATGATAAATGTAAAAGTAGGAAGCTGAGTGAATAAGTGCCATTACTAATTAAACATCAAGGAATACTCTAGTTCTTGTGTTTATGTAGCAGTCTACAGTAGCCTAAGTGGCGCAATGTCACTCTCAGTTATTACTGTGTCAAGGTTTTAACCAGCTATTACTATTAAATTAGCTATTATCAGGCCTGATCATCCTAAACAATCTCAACAAAAATCGAAAACAAATAGTTATATGGGAAATTTAGTGTTTTGCTACCTCCCTCAGGTTATTTTTTTTTTTACTATAAATATGCATAGCCTGCATTCACTGCATTAGCCTATAAATGTAAATGTCATAAGTATAGAGGTCAACTCACACCTAAAACAACAAAGGTTAAATCTTTAATATAATTTGCAAAGTATCAAAAATCAGTTGATAAGTTCATTGTATTTCTGAAAATGCTACTGAAGGCCTACTAAATCTAATGCACTAAACCAGGGGTCATATAGATGCAGGAAACCCCACCCAGACTCTGTCAGCACAGTCAGAAACCCACCAAATAAAATACTACATCTTCTCAATAACAATTTTAACTTAGGACCACTAACACCACTACATTACATGTTGCTTAACAATAGCATAACAATAATTGTAGCAGCAATTGTTAAACAATAATTAATTTTAACAGATCATTAGTTCAGTGGTTCTTGCCAGGGGTCCTCAGCAAATTTCCAAGGGGCCTCAAGATCACTAAAATGCTGTTTTAATTAATGAATTTGTGTGATTTCTAAACCTCTAAAAAATTCTAAAAAAAAAAACATAAATTAATAAAACACTATGGACAATGATCAATATTCATTTTGTACATGTAACATAGATATACCAAACGCCAAAATATTGAGCAGAAATGGTGAATATAAAACATCAAAAAAGTAAAAAAGGCTGATCATCAATGCATTAGTTAGCCTATGCAGTTACGAATTCATAGTTAGAAATGCAATGAGAATGCAAGAAAATATATATTTATATATATATACCACTATATCATGGGGCCTCTGGAGTACTTTTAGGGACCATCGACCCTCACAGACTCCACTGTAAAATTCATCCACGAAAATAGGTTACTCTCACTCTATTGCATGTATGTGGGGGTGAGACCAGCGCGCTGCAAGGAACGAAACAATGTACCGACACCGTGCGCGCACGTGACCGCTATGACAGGGAGAAGCACTGTGTACATCCTCACATTCATATCTTTCCGCCCTTCAACGTGAATGTCCCTTTATTACCATCGCGTTTTGGAAATCATACAATTTCCCTTCCACACAGCATGTTGCACACGTTTCATTTTTTTCTTGGCTGATATTTTTTAAAACGACTGTTCGTCTCGCTTTTTAAAAACACTAAACGGCACGCGTCCGCGCACTACTTCTGCTCGTGGCGGTATGATATGTTTTTTTTTTCTCTGGGTAAACGTGCCGGATCTACGTTCTTTTTTCCTCCGTGGGAAGCCATGATGGCAGTTTAAGAGCGGAGCTGCGGAGCGCCCTGAGGAGAGATGAGTCCCACCGATAAACCGCACATCTTCACGCTTCTCCAACGTCTACCGTCGCATATCTAATTCACACTTCAGGTGGAGACTGTCAGTTGTCATTTTTCACGGAACCAACTTGGCCATCCAGCGACGACGATGATCATTCGTTAGGAGGGTTTTGGGGAGGGGGGGTTTAGCTGTGGTGGCTAGCGGGCGATGCTAGTCGGGAAAGGCTCGCCTGTGTGTTTTCTTCTTCGCGCGGAGATGGAGAGGATTCGCTCCTCTCTTTGGACCTGATCACGGCGCGAGCGCCGGACACACAGACTTCTGATTTATTGTTGTTGTTATATCGGATGCGTTCCGGCTTGACCGGGCCGCGGGATCGGAGGACCTTTTCAGCAGCTCGGAGGACTGAGCGATCGGCACCGGGAGAGTCGGGCCTGCTGCGCCGGATCGGATAGAGGCCCGCCTGCGAGAAGCTCTAATCCGGCCCGCTGCGCGAGACCCACCGAGACATCCCGCGCGCACATACACACAGTGAAGGGTAGGAGAGGCACAGAACCATCCCGAACAAAAATAATCCCCTTTCTAACAATAAACCGGAATAAAACTGAAGTGTTTTGAACTGCTGTCATGGCAATGACTGCAAAAATTAAAGAAATAGTCAGTCGGAATAAGAGAAGGTATCAGGAGGACGGTTTCGACTTGGACTTAACTTGTATCCATACTCATATTTACCGTCTTAACTACTTTTTGTATTATTTGTCTTTACATTTTGTGTTGAGTGTGTTTGTTATGTCTTGTAAACGGCAAGTTTTAGTGAGAATGATAGGTATGCTTTTTCAACATGGCTTCTTTTTTTAACGTCGTTTTATATGTCAAGCAAATTCTTTTAAAAATGCTTGGTCATGACGCTCTTGCTGTTTTAATCATTAAATTAAGGATACCCCCAGTCAGATCTCTGGTTTGACAGCTTCATGGCTGTAATTGCAGTCTCTTACCAGACTGTCAATATTACATACATTATAGGATGCTCTATTATTTAGTTTTTAGCGCTGTGTGTGTTTAGCAGGTTGACAGCTCCTATATGTGTTTGGCACAACAATGACAACAGTTTGCTGGAGAGAATCAGCGTGTATTGACAAATCTGATTTCTTCTACAGACTAATGACCAAACTATTGATCATGTAAAGACATGAGAGGTCTATTCAGTGAGCATAATGCAGTGTGGAGTGTGTTCTAACCTTGCTATTCTTAGCTATCTTTGAATCAATTGATTTCCAAACACACTTATGGAGAGAAGTCTGGTTACTTGGGACACCCTGTGACTCCATGGAAGGTCCGACTTGGTCCATTTTACAGGATCTTTAGCCTGTCAAATGGCAATTACTTGATTATATGGTAAGATCAGTCATTCGTCATCAAGTTTAAATGCTTTGGGCAATGAATGATAAACGACAGTCATGATTCTGATGTCTGAAACATTTTGTTTATTGTGTCCATAATAATGGCATTATATTTCTAGACCCATCTCTAGAGAGCACATTAGCCAGTGGTTGATGTATATCAATGAGAAGTTTTATCAATGTACTAACTTTACATAAAAATTCATGAACTTTGAAAACAAATCTATTATCAATTGACTAAACTGTCAGTTCAATTAGGAACTGATAAAACTGAACTGACTCAATTTCCGGATACATGCTGATTGATCAGCTTAGTTCAATATGTTGAATAGAAATGGAAGTAATATTTTCCAATAGATAAAAACAGAAGGTGGAAATTCCCTTTTGGTTGTGAACTCATGACTGTTAAGGGAATTATTATGGATCTCCATTTGCTTTTAGCATTTAGAGACCTCTTCCTCATTTTCATCTGGCTGATACCAGGCAGCCTTTTGTTTTAACTTTATCCCGTGTTGGTGCAGGAGAATGAAGGTAAAGTGTGTGAGTTCTTTCTAACTTTCACATTCTGCAGAGAAAAGATCTCTGGATTTTGCATCTCTGGTTCTGCCTTGTGCAGATTTTGCACCAGCAAGCGGTTGGAGTGTATAGGGGCTAAGCCTTGTAGATTTGAGGAAGTGTGGCAGGTCAGGTGTTTGACAGTAAATGGCATGCTGTCGTTTTGGAATGGAACTAGATGTTAAGTATAAAGAGTATCCTAGATATCAGATCCATAAATTAGGTTGAATATTTTCAAGAACTCCAGCTTGTCCAAACTCAGTGATGCTCTTGGTTGTCCAGCGTTTCCTTTTCATTGCAGTGGGAAATCTCACCTCTGATTCTGAAAAGCTACACCACTGGAGTATTGAGCATACTGGGAAAGGTCATATGTCATACAAGCTGTCTGAGCTGCAGTTTAACACACTGTTCTGCCCCTCAGAGACATTCAATTTGTATATTTTCTGTTTTAAACATTTGTATTTAGAAAAAACACCCTCTCTTCATGTGCTGTTGCTTGATTTCTGAGATTTTTGTTAAGTCTGTGTTTGTGGTTCAAGTGTCATGTCAGAATTCTTGCATGTTGCTATGTTCAGAAGGGGTGGAGGGTGTTTTAGCATTCTGGGTGGGTGGAAATGGTTTACATGTCAAACCACTAGCTCTTGCAGTGTGCCTTGTGTACTTGGCTGACATTGAGATATTGCTTAGCAGCTGATGAGGGAGAGGGATGCAGATGCCTTGTTCTTTTGCCTGTGGTCTGCTAGGTGTAATACTTACACATCATATATTTCATTCGCATTGATGTTCCATCTTTTCATACATTTGTCGTAGAAGTGCCATTGCCAAAATGCATGCCTCTGATTAATCACCCTGACCTAATCAATGAAGATGGTGTCGATTTCATGTGTGTGTATTGCGTTGGTTGATATAGGATATTTGTTTGTTTTGCATTTCTAGTATCAGGCTATTGTCTATAACATTTAAAATAATTGGTTTGCATCCTGTGAGCTCTGATCATTTTGCTCAGTGACATGAAGCTGTGGATTCTGCATTTTAGACGTGCTGTCAAGGCTTGTGAAACACGGGCATCTGCTGTAGTTACCATTTACACAGAATCCGGTTGTGTGCAAGAAGGGCTTAAATTGTCACAACTTTGCTTTGAGAGTCCTTGAAAGTGCTTTGCTAAATGTCTTGACTTATTCTGAAGTGCGATAACCTTAAATTTTCCCTTCCACGTACAAAACAGTGCAGATTCACCCGCCTTTCTATTTCTCTTTTCCAGGCTATTGTGGTTGGTCCAGTCTCTATGGGTTCCGAACACCAGCTATTTTAGTGCTTTAGATTTATTTAACATTAGTTATAAATGAGTTGCCAAGCGTTTTAAAGGAATTGGGCTAAAAATAATCATGAGTCATCCAATTATAAAGCTTCTGGCTTTTTATTCTGACAGGAAATGAGCAGAACAGAGAAGCCCTGCTTCTTTCCCTCTTTCTCCACCTTGTTGTGGTTGAGGTGTGAACCTCCCCCAGAGTCTGCACACATCATGGGAGCGAGAGCATACAGTAGAAATGCCTGCTGCAGATGCACAAGTGAGCAAGGGAAGTGAGAAGCGAAAGAATGGACGTGAACGGAGACTGCATTGTCTTTCCATGTCAAAAAATAGCTGCACGATTAAATATCAAAGTTGCACTTGAGCGCAGTCAGTGGTTGCTTGGTGACCTTTGACCTGGGTGGTGTAAGTCAGAATTTTGAAGCTGTTTGACCTGCTTTGCGTTGGTGGGAAGTGCAGACACTCTTGTGCCTACGGTCTATCGCTTTGTTAAAGGTCAACTGCTAATGATGATGGTGAGAGTGTGACATTTCTATTTTACAGACAGCTGAGCTTTTGTATCACAGGTTTTGCCTTTGTTTTTTCCTTAGTTAATTTAGAAGTCTTTGGTAAGGTACAGGCCATGGGACCAATTGACCGACTGCATGATTGCATCAATTTTACCAGACGTGGAATGAGAAATCTCTGTCCAAATAAGCATTATCTTTGCTTGTTTATGTTGCTGCATGTATGTATTGTTCATGTTGTTTTGCTTGTGGTCACTTGTCGATGAATTATTCTTTGTGAACTTTAGACTTGTGAAGTGGTGTGCAGTCCGCATATTTTCTCATTTTTCTTAACAAGCATATCAGATATTTATCCCAACATTATCGCCATGGGCTTTCCTGCCGAAAGGTTAGAGGGGGTCTATAGGAATAACATCGATGACGTGGTCCGGTAAGTCCTGTTGGAGTTATCTGAAAAGCTTTATCTTTTTTCTTCATGTATATTTGACAAATCAAGTTTTTTTTGTAAGTTAGAATTAAATATTGTCTAAATCACTGCCTCTAAATTGTTTTATCTGATTTTGGGGGGGAAAGTGACATTTCATTCTCTTTTATGGTGTTCTATTTCCTTCCAGATTTCTTGATTCGAAACATAAGAACCATTATAAAATCTATAACCTGTAAGTATTTCGTTATATTTGGAAGAAGTTACAGATAAGTGTTTATTGTAAGAAAAGTGGATTCTCAGAGCTGCTCTTATGCTTTCCTTTCCAGATGTGCTGAACGACACTACGATGCAACCAAATTCAACTGTAGGGGTGAGTACATTCATTTTGCAATTATAAAATTTAAAGTGCTTTTTTTAAATGGCACTTGTTTTTTTTGTGTGTGTGAAATTTGTGATGACATGAGTACTTTCCCACAATTCCTCTTTTTCTACACCTAAATGGAAGACATGCACTCTTTCCAATCAGCCGACATTAAGTGATTGAGTTTGATTTGAAGGCTAGAATGCAATACACTACACAAATTTTGCTCAGATATGCAGTTTGGAAGAGTCATAGTTGTGGAAACCGCAGGCATGTATGATGTGCATAGATTTTTTTATAGAATCGGATTATAATACAGAATTTCAGATAAACATTAGTGGTGGCACATTGTAACGTCTGAACAATTGCTTTGTTCTCAAGTCCACAGTTGAACAGCAGTCATCACACATTATATGATATGATTGGATTGTCCTCTGCAGTTGAGATAGTTTGTTATTAATGGGAAGTCATTAGGCAGCTTTGGATGCTAGTTATGATAGTTTTGCAGACTGTGCTTATCATATGCTGTGACAAGTAAGTTAACACTTGATGGTCTTTTTTTAATGTATTCAAAAAGGATTTTTTTTAATGTATTGTACTTTGTAAGCTATTCTGCGGTTTATTAAAAACACAAAAAGCAACTGTTTTGATGTCTGTTTTAAAAATATTGACTGTTTTAGCTATTCTCCTTTTTATGAACTGATATAGGGCTGGATAATAATTCAATTATAATTTTATTTCAATAACAGTGATATGATTTTTTAAAAACCCATATCTGATATTTCAATATACATTACAGCATTTGTCACTGGCTACAATTACATGCGCCCAAATAATCCAATGGTTGATTGATTTTATAGACAAATTAAATTTTGATTAGATTGAAAGGGTTAGTTTATACCTTTTCAAATCTGATTGAGATGACATGTTAACACTTGATTGGATTGAAAACCGAAACTGAAAGGACTGTGCATGTGCAATGATGTATAAATAGCGTAATGTAATGTATGACGTGCGGAGCACAGTGTTCTTCCTGTTGAATAAATTGTCTCATAAAACAGTGTCCCATCATTCTAAAATTCCCACCAGTCCTTGTTCTTTCAGATTCTGACACACGACTTGGTTCTTGAAGGGGCATTTTTACTAAGATATATATATATATATAAGTAGCACAACACAACGGTTTACGTTCATTGTCACCGAATTATGAAGAGAAATTGAAAAATATTAAGTCGGCTGTTTAAAACAAATGAAGAGCTAATGTAGGAGAATGATTATAATGCGCAAAGAGCGAGAAATATATTTGTGCAGTGTCGGCATGTCAAAAAAATCAATTTCGATTTTGAAGCGAATAATTATAATATATCAATTTCGATATATTAACGCACACATTAACCTGATCACGTTTAGCGTTCATGTAAACACTACATTCAGATTCATCAATCAGAATTAATTCAGGGTATCATCAACACTCAACTTTTTTTTTTGTAGCTAACTTTTTTTTTCTGGCATGTAGCTCAACTCCGAGCAATTTTCATATTCTTTATCCTGGCTTTTAATAAATGTTACAAAAGTAACATTCAAGGACTATAAAGCTGATTCTAGAACCTTAAATCTTTTTGTCTTCAGTGGCACAATATCCCTTCGAGGACCACAACCCGCCACAGTTGGAGTTAATTAAGCCCTTCTGCGAGGATCTCGACCAGTGGTTGTCCGAAGACGAGAACCACGTGGCGGCCATCCACTGCAAGGCAGGCAAAGGTCGTACAGGAGTCATGATATGTGCCTACCTTTTGCATCGCAGAAAGTTCTCAGAGGCACAAGAGGCACTGGACTTTTATGGGGAAGTCAGGACCAGGGATAAAAAGGTACAAAACTCTTTACTTCTGCATTCTATTTTCAATCTGGAACGATGAGTTCTCACAGCTCGTGTATTTCAGAGATTTAATTGGTTCACTAAAATGTTTTGTGTGGATGTTAGTGAGCCTTGTCATGTTTTTCTTTTTCAGGGGGTGACCATTCCCAGTCAGCGCAGGTATGTGTATTACTACAGCTACCTGCTGAAGAACAAGCTGGACTATAAACCTGTTGCTCTCCTCTTCCATAAAATGGTTTTCCAGACTCTGCCCATGTTCAGTGGTGGCACCTGCAGTGAGTCTTACTCTCCTTTGACCTTTCGTGAACACGAAAAAGTCTTGCAATTAAGCTTTTTTGAATGCTAAGATGTTTTGAAAGTGTTCGACGTAACTGACATGGTTATGCTGTCATGTGGGGTTGTGGTCACACTCACAAGGAGCTGCTGTTGTGTTTGCCATTTTAACCCTGTACCACATCTTTTGGTTCTGTCTTTAACACACTAACACTCATGGGTGCATTTTCTGTCTCTGTTCCTGTTTTCTTTTCTTTAAAAATTTCCACTGAGAACTCTGTTTCGACATATTGGCTCCTGCCGCCCACCACAGTCTCACATATAATGACATCACACATTATGCCCTCTGTCCTCCCCCTCCCCCCCATTCGTACTTAGTGTGCTAGTCCACGTTTTGTTCACGTTCATGGACTTGTGCGCCACAGCCACTACATCACTGCCATTTTTGGGAAGTTCTTCATGTTTTGAAATTGGAACTAAAAGTGCTGAGTCAGTCTCAGAACTCCCATGATTCAGAGGTAGATTCCAGAGTTCCAGACGTGTGTGTGTGTGTGTGTGTGTGTAGAGGTTGCTGTCATGCCAAGGCCAGCGCAGGGCAGCCGAGCTCTTGGTCAGGCTGATGGTGGTGTTTAACTTCCTTCTCTCTCTCTAAGGGGACAATACTGTTAAAAACAGGAGTGAGGTGAATCCCCAGGGCTTCAAGAAAGGCAGCTGGCACTGGGGTAAAACAGCATTACTTTACTACTACTACTACTACCACCACTACTACTACTGTTAGGAGAAGCATCTTTAAATGTCAGACAGGCCCTGCCCTGGGCAGCATTGAGTACAGTTCAGTACAGCTTTTGTTGCTCTAGTTTCTTCCAGACTGGAGCCTAGTAATATGAAGTATTATTATAACTTCTGGACTTGTATGAATATGCACTAGGGCTGGGCGATATGGCCAAAAATAATTATCACGATAATTTTTTTTAAATCAGTCGATATCGATAAATATCACGATAATTGTCAAATCTTTATTTGTTTCAAGTTTAAAGGCTGATTTTTGCTTCTAAGTGAAAGTTGTAGAAACCAGAGCGTTAATTGTGGTTTTAAACTTCTCTTTATTGTCGGAACATATTATGACAAACACGAGAACATTAGCCAAATCTGAGTTAGGACATTCAAACGTGTCATTTTTCCTTAACAAAATAAATATCTTAATAGGAAAAAAATATTTCTTAGTTTCTTCATGTGCTAATTTCTACTTGATAAAATGTGATATTCTGACTGTTTGAGTTTTATTAAAATTTTGATCCAGCAGATAAACAGTCCATGAGGCACGTGGTTCAAATGAGTTTCATCCCGCTTTTGGCACATAAAAATTATCGAACGTTTATCGTACTCTTAATATGTTGTTATTTAGAAAAATAACAGTGAAATAGATGTATGTCCATGAATTTCTAACCTAAATAACTATTTTTTACCAGTAATTTTGAAGCCTTTAATGTTTAGGATAATCTAGATTATGCACTTCCCATGCAGCAGCTTACTCTGTGTCCAATACCCAACGATATTGCCTCTATATAATCTATATAGTTTATAAAAATATATATATCAAAATATCATTCAAATTTGACCGCTCAGGCCTGTGATACCTTTTTTCTAGTATCTTTGATGAATAGAAAGTTCCACAAAATGGTAACGATGTAGAAGTCTTTACTGCCACTTGATCAATTTTTGCTGAATAAAAATATGTAATATTTTGAATTATAGTGTGTACATATAGGAACACATCTGTGAGCTGACAACATACTGTCCATACCGCACACCCAGTGTATTTGGTTAAAAGAACAACCTCCCTTTGTAACATGCCGACTGTGCTGGGTGCATGCAGGGGTTAAGCGGCTGGTTATTCTCTGATGCATATTTTCTCCCTTTGCATCAACCCTGTTCCTAATCACTGACATGTCGTTACTGATGATGTCAGAGCTGGGGGTTATTTCAGTGCGGGCTCCTCAATAATTAACACCTTTCGTTTTTTCTCTTTTCCTCAATACAATGCTTTTGCTTACCTTTTATTTTTTTATTTATTCCCACCATTTGATCTCCCCTTTCCCCATGTCTCCCTCCCATTCTCACTCTCCCCATCTCTCTGTTTCGATCAAACAGACCCTCAGTTCGTCGTGTATCAGTTGAAGGTAAAGATCCATACGTCAAATCCAGCTCACACGCGGAGGGAAGAGAAGCACATGATCTTTGAGTTCCCTCAGCCTCTTCCGGTTTGTGGCGACATCAAAGTGGAATTCTTCCACAAACAGAGCAAGATGATGAAGAAGGTAAGATCTTGTGTGAACTTTGATATGTGACCACCTCTCAACCATAATCTCGTTGGTACATCGTATCACAGGATCTTGACCTCGTTACCATGGCTGCAGAGAGACGTTACCTTCTGGTGTTTTGTGGTTTTCCTATTGTTTCACGTCTTTGGTCTCTGCTTCAGTAGCTAGCTATGTGTGCTCTAAATGTTTTCTTCTTCAATTTCTCTTTTTATTTTTTTCCTTCCCAACAGAGCATTGCTGTCCTTTGCCTGTTTACGTTTCTGTGCTCTATAAAAATGTGTTTATAAGTGCATTTGTTGGAATGTGTATTTGTGTTTGTAAACACTTGCTATTTATGGCCATCCAATGCCCAAATGTAAACCTTTGCTTGTGTGTGTGCGCAGGATAAGATGTTCCATTTCTGGATAAACACGTTCTTCATCCCGGGTCCCGAAGAAGCTGGGGAGAAAGTGGAGAATGGGTCGGTGGTCAACGATGTGGACAGCCTCTCCTCTCAGAGCCAGAGCTCTCCGGCAGAGAGGGAGAGAGAGAAAGAGAGAGGAGTTGCAGCGGGTGGACTTGAAAGAGAAAAGGGAGCAGAAAGGGGAGGAGAGCGAGCGGGTGTAGTGGATGGAGATAAAGACTACTTGATTCTGACCTTAACGAAGAACGACTTGGATAAGGCCAATAAGGACAAAGCTAACCGATATTTCTCACCCAACTTCAAGGTGAGGAAACACTATTTAATGCTGGACATTTGCATAATTTCAAATATACTTGGTGGCTAAAAGTAGAGATGCACTGATTGATCGGCTGGTGACCGGAATTGGCCCATTTTTTCTCGTGTTGGTCGTCCGGGCGGTCAGTCTGACATATGCCGATTTTATGCAGGTCAAATGCACCCGGGCGCCGCATGATTAATGTTGTGCAACATCAACATCACACGGAAAGCACACATGTAGGAAACCTCGTGAATTTCGGTCGTTTTACACCGGGAGCGGGAGCAGCGGTGAAACGCGGTCTATTTTTGTCTATTTTTGCTGCACTGCTCACGCTCAATTAAACTTAAAGCACACTTTTGATGGACAAAATAAATACGATTTCACACAAAAGTGCCCAAAATGCACAGAATTCGCATGTCTGGTGTGTTTTAACAAGAACTGGAGTATATGTCAGAAAATAAAATTTTTAGTTGGATAAAAACTAAAAAGTATAAAACACTACACTTTAGATGTGTGTGTTTCCCACACCAGGAGTAATTTATATTGTCCTATTTAAAGTGATTACTATTCAGAAATTTTGAATGCAAAATGCAAGTTCTACTGAATAAAGAGAGAGAAAATAAATATTTGCTTGTGCTGTAAAGAGGTTAGAAAAAATGAAATCGGAATCGGCTAAAATCCGTATCGGCATATAGCAGCAAAACATGACTTAATTTGGAGACTGGAGACAAAATCTCTTAAATATTGAATCAAAATGAGACTACAGCAATGTGGGGTTTTACATTTTTAAACCTCAATTCAAAATATGAATTTGTTTGACTAAGATAAGATTTTTATTGTCACCTCCCCAGATGCCTATGGCGCGACTAATTTAGTTTAAAATGATGTATGTTAATCACATGACTGGCCAGATATTACTCTTTATCTCACTATCTTATCTTTCTTTAAGTGAATCATGGATAACTGCAGATTATATATACACACACCCTATCATTCAAAAGTTTGGGGTCAGTAGAATTTGAGCGAGGACACATTGAATTAATCAAAAATAACAGTTCATTTAATTTCAGAAATTTAATGCTATTTCCCTTTTTTAAATTTTATTTTTTATCAAAGACTCACACAGGGCTCCAGACTGTGCAGCTTTTTCCCCCTGCCTGTGAGACTAAATTTTGTTACTTTGTTAACTGACAAAAGCAGCCATTTCTTTAGCACATGAGAAACATCAAGTGGCAAACAAACCAAAAGTGGAACGAAACCACGCTACTCATTTGAGCTGCCTATCGCGGACTGCTTATCAGTTTGGACCAACACTTGCGCGACGTGGGCTCAGAAGAACAGCTATTTGCGGGCCAGTTCTTGATCACGTGACACTGTTACTATACAGCGCTGGAAGATACACTGAGAAAGCATTTGAATTCGCTGCAGAATTAACAACATTGCAGCAAGATCTAGTGGGAAGCATTTCAATTCAGCACTGAATTTACTCTTTTTAACTACAGATATCAGATCAAAAAGCAATGATGTGGAACTCTGTACCATTAACGGACAAGTCATAGAAGGCTTTTCAGTCGACGTCACCAACATTCACCATGGATTTAATGTAGTAATGCTAACTGTAACGTGATATTGTGGCAGAAACAAAACTACTTTGAATTGCATAGAAAGCAATAAAGAGTGCTCATTTAAAATCACTGAAGCTGTCAGTTCAGAACATTGGTACATCTAATAAGAGTAGACTATATTTCCTTTAAAAACAACATATTTTTAAAAAGTTAATTTTTTTCAGCATCTCAACTCAAGTTCAGAGCATTACTGTCCAATGTGCATTTCCACTAAATACACATGAAATATTATTAGTAACTGCAGTTAATGCAAAACAAAAGTAATTTTATGTGATTAAATGGCTTTTATGATTAACAACCTCCCCCCTCTACCAACTTGGTGGCACCAGTGGTTCTGCTCTCAAATTTTAGCTTTAGCAACACAACTGTTCTCAACTTTGATAATGATAAAAATGTTTGTTGAGCAGAAAATTCACATATTAGAATTTCTGAAGGATCACGTGACACTGAAGACTGGAGTAATGATGCTGAAAATTCCATCACAGAAATAAAATACATTTTAAAATATATTAAAAGTTATTTTAAATTGTTAAAAAAAGTATTTTAAAATATTATTAATTTTACTGTTTAAAATATATTAAAATCGAGAAGTTATTTTAAATTGTAAAAAAATATTTTAAAATATTAATTTTACTTTATTTTTTTATTCAATAAACGCACCCTTGATGAGCATATGTGTATTCTTTTAAGAACATCCAAAATTCTTACTGACACAAACCTTTAAATGTACACAAAAGAAAAAAGGTTGAATTATACATTTTTTTTATTTTTTACATAAAGATTTTATTTTTCTTGTGTACTCCAGATGACTCTTAATTATTGTACCCTGTCTTTTGTCTCTCTCTCTCTCAGGTGAAGTTGTACTTTACCAAGACAGTGGAGGAGCCCTCAAACTCAGAAGCGAGTACTTCAACTTCTGTCACTCCGGATGTGAGTGATAATGAACCAGATCACTACCGGTATTCAGACACCACTGATTCCGACCCGGAAAACGAACCTTTTGATGAGGAACAGCACGCACAGATTACGAAAGTCTGAACACTTTTTGTCAACTGCACACACGCACGCCCACAAATACATGCCGGACAAAAACAAGAAAAAAAACCAACACCAGTGAAATAAAAAAAAAGGAGAAAACTTGAAAATAAACTGAAGAGAAAAAGGACCCTTCCTCCCCACCCCTCCAACGGCTCGAGGACAGTCGTGTCGTACGCCATTGATCAGAACGAAGAAAATATCCTGACCAATACATTGTTTTACTTCATTTTGATTGCGTTTGGTGTGTGGAGAACGACTCCGTTGCCTGAGGTGGGAGGGAGGGTCCTGTAGCTATTCTGTGTATATAAAATCCCTTTTTTGTGTCAAAGACAATAAAAAATTTAGGCAATCAGGCGAGGAGAGGGGAGGGGAGAGGAGGAGAGGTAGAGCAGACCACACATCTCTCCTTCTCCCTGTCTTCACCCAGGCCAGTGCTGCAATCACCCTCTCCCCCTCTCCCTCGCTCTTCCCCTCCTTACTGTGAACGCTTCTCGTGCTGTCCGCTGAGACCTTTGACCCCTTCCTGCGCAGTGTGTGCTGGTGTGCGTAGTCCTTCAGGCTGTTGTACAAAGGCTACGACGTGCCAGCATTCCCTTTTCCTAGTCTCACGACCCGTCCCGTCCCGTCCCCACCCCCACTGTGTATAACGATAAATTATGCAGAAAAACACGACATCCCATGTAATTGTCGTTTTTTTTTTTCTTTATTTTTTCTTTTTTATCCTAAGATAATAAAAAAAATATAATACATGAAAGCGCAGGGAACCAGTGTTTGCAATAATGTTAACACAACATTTAAAGGATAAATTGGTGTGCATGTCATTGGAGTCAGTGTCCATGTTTAATAAATGCTATATGATGTGTTTTTATTAAAACAGAAGTGTCAGAACTCTCTTAAACGGTCGTCTGAGATCAATTCGCAGAGGTAAAACGGTTTTAAGACCTTAAGCTGTAATTGTTTATTATTTTAAAGCACTTTTAGTGAAACACAATTTACAACTATGTTTGCAATTGTTTTTTTTGACCAGTATTTTTAGTATATGCTCATTTCCCGTATTTTACATTTACATTAGCCGTCATCTAATGCTCACGTAGTCCATTAAAAAAAACACACTAATAATTTAACTCTTAAATTCAATCTTAAGCAAATCACAAAATGAATGTCTATTTTCTTTTTATACTGTACTTTTATAATGTGGTCATGCCTAAATTCACTTTTTGTGTGTGTCTGTGTTATTTTCAATTATTACAAAATGGTTCACTACAGTTCAAAAGTTTGGAGTCGGTAAGACTTTTTTTTATTTTTTAAGTCTCCTATGCTTGTCAAGGCTGCATTTATTTGATCAAAAATACAGTAAAACTATTTAAAATGTAATTTCTTCCTTTGATGCAAAGCTGTTTTTTTTTCATCATTACTGTCTTCAGTGTCACATGATCCTTCAGAACTCGTTGGTGCTTAAGAAGCATATTCTTATTATTTTCAGTTTAAAACAATTGTTTTTTGTGGAAACTGTGATAACTTTTATAAGGAGTCTTTGCCGTGAACGTTTTAAAAAACAGCATTCATTTGAAATATATACATATTTTTTGTAACAATATAAATGTCTATTGTCAATTTAATGCATCCTTGCTGAATAAGATCCAAACTTTTGAACAGTGTAAATTATAGAATACTCTTGGTATTGGCTATTTATTAGTTAGTCTGAATATTAATATCAACATAATCCCTTTTTGACACGTATAACACGTTTTTATTTCAAGAGGTTTTCGAGGTTCACATTTTTGAAAGTCTCTCAAGTAGAAGTTTTTGTCATTGGTGGATGCTCATTCCCTCTGCAATCTTGCTCGTACCCCTATTGGGCCCGCTGTTGTAATATCGCAACATCAATTTTAGCAGATATTTTTTTTCTCTCTCTAAGACCACATTTACACATCTAATAGGTCCACCCACATGAAATCGCACAACCTATGAAATTGCCTCATCTTGTTTTACCGGACTCAATAAATCAACATTCAAGTAAGTAAAATGCCCAAAAATATTTTACATTAATATGTCTATATCATTCAGATATTAAGGTACTGTTGAATGCTTTAATCATGTTAGATTTTGAGTTTGTAATGTCAATGTTGTAATTTTTACAACATGGACGAAAGGGGTAGCAAAATTTACCTGTGCACCTTTTACTTCTCACCTGTTCCATGTGATAAATATTAATAGAAACAATGTTTCTGATGATTCACAAGTTTTAAATGTCATCTTAGTTACGATTTTGATTTTTAATCAAAATATTATTAAATAAGTTCAAATTGAATCAAGGAATAAGATCTTTGAGAATTTGAAAGTATTTGTGTTGCAATATTTGAAACTCTGTATCTTATAATTTATAAAATATCCTTAACTGGTTCTGGATGTCTTTTTTTGGGCTTTGCTTGTTTGCCCAAATATCAGGGGACAGGTGATAATGTTCTGGAATGTGGGGGCTATAAATGCTATTAGTATGATAAGTAGAGGGCACAGTAAGCTAGCCAGACAGTTTTGTGTGAATCCTTTCAAGTGTGTATGATTGGGATATGGAAAATAACCAGTGTTTTTTTTCTATTCCAGAATGCCACCAGCCAGGAAAGTCCATATTATCTACAAAGTGTATGATGTCATTTATGGCATCCAAAATGGGAAGTGATTTTGAAATGGATTCTTATGATGAAGTGGAATGTGAAGCTGCCTGTGAACCAGAAAAATATATTAAAACCCAGTGACCACCCATCTGATGAATAAAGTCAGGTCAGTCAAGAACACAGACCATTCTCCATGACAGGTATTGCTGGCTGAAAAGGGATTTTATCAGTCCCGACTAGGGATGTCACGATACCAAAAATCTAGTAGTAATACTGGTAACACCAAAACTACAAGATACTCACCTTGATACTTGATACCAATATATTGAAGTCCATATTACGGCTAAAAATATGTTATTTAGGAAAATGGGGGGAATTCTCCCATTAGGGTTACTTTTTGGTTTGGTTAGTAATGGGCTATCTAGCCGAAATGTTTACTCGCTCAACATATTTGTGTTTTTATGAGGTATAATTTGCTGCAATTGTCAGTAAATAAGATTTCAGTAATGTCAGTAATGTCTTTATTTCCTTTCTGGACAGAAAGGAAATAAAGACATCATCAAAGTAGTCCATGTGGCATCAGTGGGTTAGTTAGAATTTTGTGAAGCTCCAAAAATGCGTTTTGGTCTAAAAGTAACAAAAACTTTATTCATAAAAGAAACGATTCAGAAAATATGTTGCTGCTTTGCCACTATCATAATTGAGCATGGCTATGAACATAGGTAAATCACGTAAATCCTGATGATTTCATTCAGTTCATCAGGACTTGTAAATACAATCGGAACATTTTTATAATAAATTATTTTTTATTAAAACACTACTTGTCCGATTATTAATATTGTGCGATTTATTACTGTGTGTTATGGAGCTACATAAGCAGTATACCCTGCAAATGAACCCTGAAATCTGAAATTCTGCTTCCAAACATTTCCCTAAAAACTTAATAAAATGTCAGATAAAATAAAAAACATTTATTTCTGCAATAGAGGCCTCCTACAACATTTTAAAAGTGAAAAAATATATATTGTTGATTTTTTTTAACCATATTTGGCTCTTTTAGGGTTACGCTTTCTATATTGTGAATAGAGAATGTGTGTCTCTACTATAATGCTGTGTATTATGCATTTTTGAAATTGGGGTCTTCTGTCGGTTTCCAGGTTGATGAGGATATTTTTAGCTTGACATAAATGATGCAAATCCCTGTGATGGGTTTAGGCACAGCACTTCAGTGCTCTGAAGCAGATGTTTCAGGCAGCTATTTAGGGCTTGGTGCTTGATATAAGCAGTGAAAATTGATCCTTATAATTACGATTATAAAATAATCTTGATGGTTGCTGTGGGAATTGGGAATTAGTAATCTGACTAGTCTATCCTGTGTATAATTGTCCCGCCGTAATGCTGTCTCTGCATATCTGTAGCTTTCTGCAGTCTTTAGATTAGAGCATGTAGACTTCTTCCTTTTAATTCTCCTCTTGGTCGGTTTTATTCCCCTTTGTCCGTTCGCTCGATGCTGTCGTTTATCTTTTTCTGATGTTGATAAAAACATCAAACTAGACTCACACCCGCTAATGATGGAGACGGGAACTGTTCCACTCCACCGTGATTGGTTGCCCATTGGGGACTCATAGAAATGAGCCCTGAATGACCAATGAGGTGCTTGTCCTTAGTCGGCAAGCACGGTTTCTTTCATCAGGAAGATGTTCAGTCACCACGAACGGCTACGCCTCCAGTTTACATCTTAGAACTTGCCGCTGATGCAATGCCACGACAATATGGCAACCGCTGTACCCTGCTATGCTTATATTTAGGGGATTTTAAGAGCTTTATACAGCACTGTGAATTGATCACAGTTCAGAAATTCTCTTTGCTTTGACTAAAGCTTTGTCTAATTGCAGCATTAGCATCTTCGTGTCTTTAGTGGGGGTTTGGAAAGTATTTGCTCAATCTTGCAAGTCAACTAACTCTTCATGTAGACTGTGGGACAGTATGAAACCAATTTAGCAAAAACTTGCTGTTAGAGCACAGCTGTACTATGTTTGGATTGTGCCCAGAATAAAACAGGAAGTGGGGATTAACTGGCCTGGGTGGCAAGTTCTGCATTTATTTAAGAGCTAAACAGCTCTGAGAGAAGTAGTTGTGCTGTATATATTTTATTTAAAGGAGTAGTTCACTTTTTTTTAAAAAAAAACTTTTGCTGACAGTTTACTCACCCCCAGGTCATCCAAGATATCCATGTCATTCATTCTTCAGTCGAAAAGAAATTAAGGTTTTTGATGAAAACATTCCATGATTTTTCTCCATATAATGCACTTCAATGGGAACCAAACGGTTCAATGTCCAAAAGACACTTTCAGTGCAAACTGTTCAAAGGGCTTTTAAACTATTTCAGACGACGAATAAGGGCCTTATCAAGCGAAACGATCGCTCATTTGAAAAAAAAAAAATAAATAAATAAAGTTTAAGTTTGTATAAGGTCAAATGGTCGTCTTGCTCTGTTCTGTGATGGGCGTTCGTGACTCTCCAATTCGAACTCGTTTATCAAAATCTGTGTTGAGATTTTGAAAAGTGTTGTTTAAGAATTAACCTAATGACCTCATTTCAAAAAGAAGTTCGGCAAAAATCAAGGTTATACGTGAGGTACTTTAAATGGAAGAGTGAAGGCGCCAGTATTTAGAGGATTCAACAACAGAAATGTGATGCGATCCAAACGTGATCCATTTTAGGTGTCAAATTTTCAGGGCAACAAAATTGTTCAATTTGATAACTACCGAGAAAAGACTGTACATAAGACATTATTTATTATTATTTCAAAGTCAGCATGAATGAAAATTCACCCGTTCTTTTAAATGCATCTTGTGAACAATATAGCCTACATTTATTTATTTTTTTTTTAATTGAGCTTGTAAATTTTAATCAGTCTTCCAGTAAAAACATCAGACTTCTCTTTGCTGAGATACACCAGACTTCTCCAATCATTTAGTCCAACCCCACCTCTCCACAAATGACTGCAACAAAGTCACTGCCCTACTTTCTTTTATCATAGTCCGTTACACATTTGCATGTAGCCTATGTGCAATACTGTTTCATCATGACTTAACTCTCATTGTGTAGCTACATCTCGTGGCTATACTGTTCAAACCGTATAACATTTTTAACATTTTGGATTGGCCTCATTCACTTTAATTTTTAACCCAGAATTTTTTTATTAAAGTAGGGATAAGTAATCAATTACGCAACAAATGGGTTTGATTGAGCTGAACTCTGTTGAGCCAGTAATAATTATTTTAAGGTCTGCCAACCTTAAACATTATGGTTGTGTTTGTGGACAGCTCACTAGCTCCAGTATCAGTTAATAAACACTGCCTCTTCAGGTTTCTACGATTTAATCAAAAAGGTTACCTGAAAAAGACTATTAACAATAAATGTAGACACAAAACTGATATTCCTTTCAGTCTCTGAAGGAAAATCTTTACTTTGAGAAGAGCTGTGGCAGATTCTGAGGGACAAGATTTTGCAATGTATAGATGTTTGTATTCAGAGTGTGTTCGCTCTTTCATTTTAAAGAGCGCTTGATTAGACAGAATCCGAAAGGGAAAGGATTAGAGGATTATGGCGTGTTTTCCCTGGAGACGATCGGCCACGCTAGACCAGGCTAACATCCGTCACCGCCAAATTAATATGGGGCTCAGATAACAGGCACCAACACTTCTATCAGCACAGAGGAGTGTGTCCTCTCCATGAACCCGGCTTACTGTCACACATCTCATATGAGCACAAAGGCGATCATAAAGAGGTCTGAAATGACTTCGAGTCGACCCTAGATTATGAAAACTGCAGAAATCATCTCAGTCTTTGTTGATGTGACACATTAACACGTCATGATAAACACACACACATGCACTAATACCCAACGACACACAAGGATAAAGATAACACCAACGCTAGACGTAAATACGTGCACATGCAGTCGTTCTAATGAGGTTTCGTTATATGTTTTTAAAACCACAAAAAACCTCTGTTGGTGCTGTTGGCTTTAAGGTAACTTGTGAAGACAAACAAGCATAAGAACAAAAATGAATTGGTTTAATTTAATACATAGTATTAAAGGACTTTCATAAAAGAGGAAATAGGTTGTCTTCAAACAAGCACAAATTAACTATTTTTGGTCTTTCTAACTTGTAATATTTGTCATGCAGGAAAAAGTTTCACCCGACACGTTCTGCACTCCAACAGCTAAGTTGATGCTTAAGGTATGTTTTGTGGTTTCCATCCATGTCACCATTATTGGCACTTGAGTAAGAGGTTGACAAATCAATTAATGTGTCTGATTTGTGGCCTACAGAGGTGCTAGTTGTGTGAAAAAATTGTGAAAAATGAAAGTGTTGAAAAATGATTGTTGTTGCTTGGTAATATCAAAATATTTCTCTCATGCACTCTTAAAAAAATACATTTCTTAAAGTTGTTTCTGCAGTAATGACAACGAACCACCATTTTGGGTTCACTATTGAACCTTACAGAGAACAGTTTTTAAAAGAACCACTTGTGTAAAGAGCATTTAATTATGTATAGAACTGTTTTTCCGCTATAAAGAACTGTTTGTTCAATTTAAAGGTTTTATTTGAATTCATCATTTAAACTGACTAATTTTCATGTTCATACTGTGTGAGCCACATGTCAGAATGAGAAGTAGCCTACTGTATGTGTATATAATTGTCCTATAGTGCCATCTGCCATTAACAAAGCAGAAGTAAAACATCCCATAATTCACAGTAGGGGCTCAACCAATAAGAAAATAGCAGAAACTGGGTCACACACAGCTGAGAGTCTAAGAATGTGCATGGATGCAGTGTTGTGTAAGAACATGAACACACAATGTCTCGGTTACACTTCCTGGCTGCTGAGAAACTTTGTTGTTCAGGTATGAAGGGTTAACCTGAAATGGCCATCTCAGACTAAGCCTAGTCTAAAATGCATGTTTGAGCTTTGCTTTACTCTCTCAGGGTAAAACTTTTGTGATCTAGCCTGCAGATGTTAGATGCCAGAGGATTTAATATTTAAGTAAAATGAAAATATAAAAGATCTGTATAGTTTGATATTGTTTGTACATCTGCATACATATATATCCACACATATACATCCCTCATCCAATCATCCTTCTATAATGGATCAATTTCATGGATAGAGATATAGGAAAGAACTGCACAGTGGAATACATAGGCCTAGTCATTTATTTATTCCAAAACATTTTCTCAAACATTGTTGGAATCTTTTTTTTTTGTTTACTATGCATTGATCACTGTTCATCACAAAATATGGACTTTCTCAAACAATATTGGAATTTTTTTTTTTTTTTTTACTATGCATTGATCACTGTTTATCACTGTACAGTCAATTTGATCAATTTCATCAATTTTACAGTGATGAACAGTGATCAATGCATAGTAAAAAAAAAAAATCCAACATTGTTTCAGAAACTCCAACAATATATTTATATACATATATGTATATAATAATACTACCTGTTTTCATTTAATTATCTTTGTACACTTGGTGGCGCTGTAACACTGCAAAAACCAACCTCGCTGTGTAAAAAAAGTTTAGCCTAGCTAGGAGTTGTTGTTAGGCTATGTTTCAAAGTGGTGCTATCTTTTAGCTTAAAAGACAGAGATTAAGGTAATATTAAGTTAGATTTGGTGACATAGCTACACACTTGACAAAAAACGTCTTCAAATGCTGTTAAGCTGTGTATGATCCCATATTGTAGTGAAATACATAGCAATATTTACACATGATTTAACAGTCTATTTTCATTAATATCAAAAATCTAAAAGGTGTGCATCACACCTGAGACCGAGATGAACACTTAGTTGGTTTTATGTTTTCAAATGCAATTGAATGTAGAGAACGTTTACGTCGCATGTAACTTAGAGGCGGTACCTAAATAAAAACCAACTTCCAGTTTCCTGGTCTCTCTATTTTCACTGTACATGGTACAGTGTTCGTGTTTAGGTGGAATTACTCTACAACTTCTTATTGTTTGGCTGTTACTCTTCAGACATGTATGTTTGGAATCTCGCCGCATTTATGTGTTGTGTGGTAAGTTTAAACTATTCAAGTCTAGATAACGTATCTGAAAAAAAAAATTATGCGTGCTACATCGACTATTTTACCAGGGGAATACGGGAATTGGAATTGGTTTGGCTATTTTTAACTGATTTGAATACAGTCAGCAAATATAGTAGATTAAT
This sequence comes from Cyprinella lutrensis, assembly GCA_027497675.1. Lineage (NCBI taxonomy): Eukaryota > Metazoa > Chordata > Actinopteri > Cypriniformes > Leuciscidae > Cyprinella > Cyprinella lutrensis. Next base: position 13,624,916 of record JAOTRC010000013.1, read on the forward strand.
ACCTACAATTTAATGTCGGTTTGGTTGAAAATAGTGTAATTAAATTGTATACTAACATTAGTTTCACTTTCGATTTCCGGTATTCTGAAGCAATTTGAGGTCCTCACTATGTTTTTTTCCAATTTATAACAAAAGACATATATTTTAAAAATATTTCAATTAGAATATATAACTTTAATTTCTCTGTAGGCTTAAAATGCATTTTTTTTTCGTGTGTCAGATGTTCGCTTTAGGGTTATCAGGAGACAGGCGCATGCGGAAGAGACGCAACGCGTGTGATAAAGGGACTTACCTGCATGAGGGGAATACTTGCTGCCTTTGTCCACAAGGTAAGCTTTGTTAAGACCTTATTTTTGTTAGCGAGGCAGACTTCGTGTCCACATCAAAAGTGAATTTAGGGTCTGGAAAGGGTTCGCCTATGTAAAGGTTAATGTAGGGCTACATACAGCAGGGCTTTATAATTATTTTTTCTTAAGTGATTTATTCAAAACCATTTTAGTTTCCACGTACTGACTAAAGAATCAAGTATTTCAGAGAACCATGTAATTATCTTTATTTAAAAAGAGTAAAGGTAATAGGATGTTCACAAATGTATGTGTGTGTGTGTGTGTGTGTGTGTGTGTGTGTGTGTGTGTTACAGGTTACCGGGTCTTGAGTGACTGCACAGGTCAAAAAAACACAAGTTGTACTCTGTGTGATTCGAAAACCTATTTGGCCCACGCGAACAATGATTACAAATGCCAGCCTTGTAAAATATGCGATCCTAGCGGTAGGTGCTTACATCTTATCCTTGTTAGTTTACTCAGGTTAATGGTTATTTTGTGCAAATGTTTGTGATTGCTTATAAGCCCATTCAGAGTGGCCATTTTTCATTATACTATATAATAAACATGCAAATCTAACAAATGAACAGTAGCCAGTCAACCACAACTTAGAAAATATTGCTCACAGTTTCTAATGCCAGAGGTGGTACTGTTGTCAAAGGGTTGTATGGTGCATCTTGAAGCTCAAATCGAAGGACAGGCTAAAAGTCTAATTTGTGCTTTGTCTCCCTGCTTTAGCAAAAATGGAGGACAAAGAGAGATGTTCGGCGTACAACAACACCATCTGCCGGTGTCAGAAGGACCATTACTGTCCCCAGGGTGACCAGTGTAGGATCTGTAAGCCTTGTGACACGTATGTAGTCAGCCATAAACCCTTTTCTTTCTGGACAGAATGATAGATGTGCGTGTGAAGAGAGTTATAATGTGAGTTTCAATGGAGACCATGTTCCCTCTAAAAAGCTGTCTGCAGATGCACACTTATTTTGCTTCCTTACAAATCACAAGAAAAAAGTCAGACTCCAAAACGTGTGTGGGGGAAAAAAAATGTCAATTTGATTTTCACTGCGAAACTGAAGCTGTGTGCTAATTCCTCAGTCACTGAAATAGAGATACATGCAGCCATTATCTGTGTCCAAAACAAAAAGCCATGTCTATTTGTTCATAACTTTTCCCCTCATAATCTCAGCATGTTTTTTTATTTTATTTTTTATCTTAAATAGACAAGACAGAAAAATAAACAATTAAAATCCTGGAAAAGTTGTCCTTAACATTTGAATAATAAATATTTTGTTATTTGTTTGTTTTTAGTTTCTGTGTAAAATGAATCGTGCTTAAAGAGGGAGTCGACAAGGGCTTCACTTTTCTGATGCGCCAGGTGTTTTTGCTCAGATGCCTTAGGCTATGAACAATATACATTGATTTTATACATTGTTTTGTAATTTATAAAAGGTTTGCTAAGCAAGAACAAAAGTTAGAGGGAACATCGAAGACCCAGTTCCTTCAAAATCAGAATTTTTGTTTTAGCGTTCAGCATTTCATAAGCTTTATATTTTGAAAATTTGCTTCCAGCTCAGTATTCAGTCTTCTCTCTGTTGTGTTCACAGGTGTAAAGAAGTGGAAACAAAATGCACAGAAACCAGCAATACAGTGTGTAAAGACACAACAATGTCAAATGGCATGTATATCCAAAAGCTACACACATCCACAGGCATAGCCAAGGGATAAGTTGTTAAAATGCTCCTGTTCCAAGTGCTCTTCTCTATACACACAGTATAAGATGTAACTGGAAATGTACACTAAAGCCACAAAGTACAGTAGAGCGGGTGGTAATGTAGAAATATCTGTTTGCTTCTGTTCCAGGGACCATTGCAGCTGCTGTTTTGGTTCCGTTAATATTCATAATCTCCGTGGTTCTTTTATATATTTGGAAACAAAAAAAGGACAAAAAGAGCAGCGACAAAGTGCCTATGGATGAGGTAATTTATCGTTTTTTAATTGTTCATGACACCCTTGTGGAACTGCATATTAGTTTGTGTGTCTATTTCAAAACATTTGTGCCTGATTTTTTTCTTTCTTTTTTTTCCATATAGGTACCCCTGAAAGGCAAGTGTGCTTTTACTTTTCATTTACATAAAAAAAGATCACATCACACGAATCAATTTTAGCATTAAACTATATTGTCCCAAATAATGGTAACAGGATTGCAAATCCTTGTATTAAAGGTATCATGGCATGAGAAATTAAATTTGCTCTTTACCATTAAAACAACCTGCAAGTTGCATAGCTTAAAATGCCCCCATCTTTTCAAACAAAGCATTTATTTTACCAAGCTATGAGATCTGACATCATACGGGCAAATATATTTAGTATCTGACTGCATAGTGCGAGACATTGACGAATCATCGCACTACAAGCCACGCCCACTGCCAATCATTTGCTTAATGGCTGACGTCCATTATAATCGCCCATTATAATCACTGCAACGTCTACACTAAATACAGATGCCTGTTTAATCACTGACATACTGTACTCCACGTGCCTGAGTCTGCTGACAACAGGTCAAATGGAAGTGTAAACAATGTGTCCTGTTTAAACGGCTTCTTTGCGTTTCTGGACAGATGTCAGATGGACACCTGCGTGGGGTCCCGGATCACGTCGGAAGATTTTGTTTGTTCGGAGCGTTTGACTGTAGATTATTTTGTGGGGTCATTACACAAAGGCACAGTGTAATGGAAAGTTGGCAAAGTAATTTTTGTTGAAATATGAAGCAGACAGCTGTTTTGGATCTGACCGCAGCTACAGTACATCACGATTCATAAGTAAACATTTTGATAATGCTTAATCAGTATTATATGGATAATGCTTTCAAAACACTTACTCTAGTGTAATAACGAGTGGGGAATTTATTTATTTTTTTTTTGTCAGTGGAATGAAATTAGTATAATCAACAAGACACCCAAAGTACTTATTTAATTCCATTTTAAATAGCCCTACGTGTTTTTCAATAGTTTTTTCTTTAATACGAACATGTTTTTATAAAAATAAAATAAAAACAATTACATCGCATAAATCGCACTGACCAAGGAGTATTAAGCTGTCTTCAGCAAGTCGTTTGCCATCGTCCTTTTGATCAGCGCAGTCGGTGGAGAGCAACAGCGCGCGACTGCAGAATCTAACATGCACAAGGTCGTGAGAGTTTTGGGATCTGAGCATCGCGATTTCAGCTTTATTTAACATGATTGTTTATCATTTTGGACGCACTGATTGAAAGGCAGAATACCTTGAGAGCCAGACTAGAGTATTGCTGGAAGCCGTGGAAAGTTGTAACTGAATGATGCGTGGTCTGCACTTGAAAATATTTTTCTCCACAAAAGGGGGGCCCGCCAAAAAGCACGTTTAGGAAGCACTGGTTTAAAAAATTGATGGTTTTTTTTTCTGTGTAGCTTTGGACCTGAACCCTTACCTGTCAGAAATTGCTGATCATCTGGGCTGGAAAGTGATGAAACGTGTTGCCCTGCACAGTGGCATGAATAAAGCTGCTGTTGACAATCACGAGTGTAACTACCCTAATGATGCGAGAGAACAGACCTATGGACTTCTGCAGGAGTGGTCCCAAAAACAAGGTTTATATGAAGCCTACCCAGCTCTCATCAGAAATCTTCATGCCATAAATGAAAGAAGAACAGCAGATGAGATCAAGAAAATTGTTGAAAAAGCTCAGCCATAGACTGAACAAGAGATGTACTTCATTTTTTGTATTGTGTATTGCACTTTAACTGTGTCAAATTTAAGTTAGTTTTAAGTTAGTTAGTTTTTTTAAGTTAGTTAGTTTTTCAAATTTAAGTTAGTTGACAAATTGTTAGTTTTAAAGGTTGTATCAGCGATTGTTGGTAACGTCACTTCTGTTTGTGTATGAAGCAAGATCCCAAACAAAACAAGTTAGCTCGCCCCTCTCTCCCGTTTCGTGCATCATGAAAAAAACATGTACGCGCATTTTTTTAAAGCGACAAAAACACACTATTTTCAGATTGATGTCTACCTCAATGATGGCTCATTCTGTGAACTGTAAAATGGGAACTAGGCTGCTTTGGATTACAAAGCATAATGATGTTTATAAAATCTGCAGTCTAGTCATATCATACAGCTAGTTTTGCGGGTGCTTCACTGGAAGCAAAACGTACCAGAATCAGTCCTATAGCTACAGATCTATGGGGAAAACTCATGGTAACAACAGCTATCTGGAAATAATATTATAACAGCTTATTATTATCATTCGGCTAAAGTTAGTCCTGAACGTAGGCTAGTGTTATTGCTAGTAGTTGGCTACAATGTTATGGCTACAAGTAGAAGCAACTCACACACTAAATCCCTACAATCTGATATTCGCTAAAGCTATCCAATTTAAGTTCTCTCACATTTTTTTTAAGAATTAAATTTTCACACACATTTCACATACAAACAAGTCAGCACTAAGCTACTCACCTGTCAAGAAGAAACGGTGCAACCTCGGCCTCCGATTTAAAAATGTTCAATTCTTTGAGTTCTCTCCACCGTTCATAAGCCTTCCCGATTATTATTCGTTTCTTTGACGAAAAACGACGGTATTCCCTTGCCCTAATTTTTGTTTGGGCTTGAAATCACTGATACAACCTTTAAGTTTCATATTGAGAAGTGTGTTCTGTATGAAAACACCATGAGAAAACACTTGGTTTATTATAGGATGCCTCAAAATAGGTCATTTTAGACTGATTTGCAAACAGAAAGTGAAACAATCTGAATAATTCAGTCTTTCATTCAATTTCAGTTTCATTTCTTTTTCAGTCAGTAAACCTCCACCCTGACTTTATTAACTTGTTAGGTAACTGTTTTAATTATGTTTATTAGGTAGGCTTTCAGATTGGGTTATATCTTCGTTTACAATGTTAGTCTGAATATGTTGCACTGAAAGTTGAGAAAACTTAAGTTTAATGCAACCAGCTGCAGGACATTTTTTTGCATTTTCTCAACTTAGGGTCATTAGTTGTGCAAACTTTTTCATGTTAAATAGTCGAATAAACAAGGTGGATTTTTTTACAGTGTAACTTCCCTTGAATTGTTGAAAGGCATGTTTCATTTGTCAAAGAGATAAAATGAACTCAAAATTGTTTGACCAACATTAACAAATATTAATGAAAACTGTAACAAATGTATTGGCATTGTTAATTTAAGTTAATGGTCATTATTAATTTAAGTTAATGCTTATTGTTAAATGTTACCAACATTTTTTTATAGAATATGGTAAATACAAATCAATTCAACCACCTCAACAGCCAACTAGAAATAAAGTCGTTCACACCCATATATTACTATCAATATCAAATGACAAAACATTTCTTGAATATATAATATTATCAATGACACTTAAACCTGCATCTAAAGAGTTTCCTTGTGCTATGAGGAAGAAGCAATGGGCTCTAGACTTTATCACAGTCATTACATAAACTACCCTTCACTGAAGTAAAAAAACAAAAAACGAAACCTTAGACAGAATAGAAACAGAACAATAAAAAAAAAGTTCCAAAATCATCTGAGCAGGTCAAGTAAATCTTATCAACAAACAAAAAAAAAATAGTCAGAAATAAAAGAGAGACGTGTTTATTCTTGTATTTGAGACATGTAGCTGTAAGCAACACATCTGTATATCCAAGTTTCAGAAATGAAAGTCTCAAAGGAAAGCAGTTGTGAAAGTATTTTCCATCTCATATGTGAACAATAGTTATAACTAAATGCAATAAGCATATCATCCATCTCCAAGAAGTTTTTTTTTTTTTACTTCAGTCGAAACAATGAATAGTTATTGGAATACAGTCCATTACACAACAAAATATAACACTGAATACAGTATTTTGACTAGAGATTGGGAATTAAGATAGTTTTCCTATTTTCATGGTTTTCTTAATTTTCTACACTTCATTGAAGTAAAAAAAAAAAACGAAACGAAACCTTAGGCAGAATAGAAACAGAACAATCATGAGCTGATGTGTCTAATGACTGTTAAGGTAGATAAGAAGATGATTTTATGAGCGTGATCATTATAAATACAAAACAATCTCTCAACAACTCACACAAAGCTCAAATCAGCATTGCTAGAAGGAACATCTCAAACCAGACCACCACGAACCATTATTATGGAGTAAGTACTTTTTCAATCTAATATGAAAAAAATCTCTAATGTAGGAATTTAAAGTAATTGACTAAACTCAAGATTGTGTAAAAATATTGTGGCTCATTTTAAACTGTTGATCATCTGTCCCATGACTGCTACAATGTATTTGTATGTAAACCAAAACACAGCATTTGGAACTCTTCATTAATAGATCTTTATTTCTGAATGTGTCAGTAACTCGAGTCTAAAACAACGTCTTGAGAGGCTGGAGTGCCACTTCACCTGGGATCTGGAGCGCAGTACAAATGAACTCCAGGATTTTCTGGACAGGCTGAAAAATTTGGACCAGGAAACATGCACTTGGCCGGTTCACTATTACAACCTGCTGGGCTACATCCATCAGACTCTTGGCTCCAACACAGAGGCAGTGAAGCACCTGCACAAAGCAGAAAGTGTGATCCAGGAGCAGGGAACAGAAGAGGCAGGAGTCAAGCTTCAGGTCAACAAAGCAAACCTGGCTTGGGTCTACTTCCATTTGGGAGACATGGATAAAAGCAAAGGATATCTAGAAGAGGTAGAGAGGCTTCAGCGAATGCATCCTGCTCCACCTGGATGCACTTTACACCCTGAAGTCAGTGGAGAGAAGGGCTGGACGCTGGTGAAGTTCAACAAGTCCAAGAAGCGCCAGGCGGTTGATTACTTCAAGATGGCTCTAAAAGCAGAACCAGATAGGAAGGAATGGCACAAAGGACTTGCCATAGCCATGAACACAGATTTTGGACAATCTGAATTCACTCCAGATGAGATTATACAGCAACTGAAAATTGCACATGAAAAAGAACCAAATAGTTTGTTCATTTATTCTCTTTATTTACTAAAACTGTGCAAAGAGAAAAATGTGAACATTGAAAAGGAGATGCAAGGTTTATTCGAAAAAACTCTTGGAACTGGAAGCCTGGAGTGTTTGCAGGTTATTCTCAGGTATTATTGCGAACATGATTTAGATAAAGCTATTCGAATAGCAGAGACAGCGCATGAAAAGTTCCCCTCTTCATTTAAAGCTATGAAACAATTGGCATACTGCTACAAATGGAAGGTTTACAAAATGGAAGACGGCGAGGAAAGGGAGACTTTGGCTAGGAAAGCCGTTAAGCTCTTTGAGGGGGATCTTACATATTATCCTCACTCATACAAAGTAAAGATAGACATTGCATCACTGCATTGTTTCACGCACGAAATTGAAAAGGCAGATGAGATTTACGAGAATCTCCTGTCAGAGGAAAATGATAGTTCTCCTCAAAAACAACAGTAGCCTACATATTTTATGGTTATGCCCAACATCTAAATCATAATAAATCACAATCCAGTGATTCAGTCTCCTTTTACATGAAAGCAGCAGAAATCCCAGTAATGTCAGGACGCAAACAAAAGAGTATAAGAGTCCTTAAAAACATTATGAGGAAGGGCACAGACCCTCGCTGTATGGAAATTCAGCATTTTATGAAGAGAATGGGCTATATGCACGCATAAGTTCCGCATTTATCGCGAGGATGCTCGTTCATTTCCGGTTGTGGAGATTAAAGCGGAGGAAAACGGGATTATGGCAGAGTCTCAAAATTTACTGTCCTCCCGTCTTTGAAACGAAACGTAGCCTACATACGTTAGATGTAATTTTATGTATATGTTTATTTAATATAATTTTAAAAAGAAGCATAAACACAATGAGGGGTGTCTGTTTTATCTGTTGTTGTGATTAACGTTTCTTTAGTTTAACCATGGAGTAAAATTCAATATATACTCTCAGTATTGCATTGGACTCTATGATCGGGGGAAGTTATCGAGCATCCTTATACCTTCGCCGGAAATACCACTGTGCATAGAGCCCATTAATTCTAATTAAAATGTACTTAAATCAAAACTGAACCTATTTACTTTGTTAGCGCATATTACTAGTCTTGCAAGTAAATACATATTTAAAAAATGTTTTACCCGGTAATCTTTAATCAAAATCTGAGTTTGCTATGAGCGAGAGATGGAGAGGAGGAGCGCTAGAGTAAAACCCTGCCCTCTGTTCAATATTCCGTTTCACT
>JAOTRC010000013.1:13645407-13665693 GCA_027497675.1 Cyprinella lutrensis
GACTGACAGACAACAACGGTTTGACCTAAAAATGTCAAAATTGAAAATACTGTGGAAACAAAGACACCTACATCTTGAATGCCCTTGAGGTAAGCTAAAACATATCAACAATTAGTTTCAAACTGAACTATCCCTTTCATGAATGTTAATCATCCAAATGGCATACTACTGCTGCTATCATATAGTGTTTGGTAAACAAACAAACAAACAAGCAAACAGAGCATCCGAATCAAGAATGAAAATAATTTAATGCCAAACATACAAGGCCAACCAAAGCAATAATTAAATATTATAAAGCAATACAACATTTTTACCTAACAATTATAACCCTCCAAAAAGCTCACATAAAAGGTGAAGAAAAAACACCTAGATAGGCATTTTCTGAAAAAGAAAATATTGCAGTTGACATGAGGTCCCAAAAATATATGCACAAATTCAGATTTTTCTTAGAAATCAGTAAAAAGAAAAGTCACAAGTTAAAACAAGAGAGAGATTACATAGAAGGCATGAGAGACAGCAAGGAGGACTAAAAAACATAATATAACTACCGGTAGTAAGGGAGTAGTGTTTTTATTTTTGATTACATATAGAATTTCATTTTAACATTATAATGCTAGGTGACTTTTGGGAGAAGTAATGATGTGCATAGCCTGGTGGTAAAAACAGGAATGCTTGTATTGGCAGGCTGTATGGTTTGACACCTCCACTTTTCAGTTTGGCACTACAATGGCAACACAATGGGTGAGTCTTTGAATTGTCTGAACATGTTTGATATTTGAATGGTGAAGTAAGGGGTGTTGTGGTTAATAGCTGTCACACCGACTTAATCCTTCTGTTTTGTCATCTCTCTGCTACTTTGAATACTGTTAGTGCTGTTTTTTCAACCATAGATGCGAGGAAGGCAACCAAAGAGGAAGTATATGCATATGACTATGCATTCTGACAAAGATTAATGAAGTACAAATTTTTACAAAAATTTACAAAAAAAGAATAGGAAAAAAAGAATAGGAAAACAAAAAAAGAATAGGAAAAGGCAGCATGGAAAAAAAAAACAGAGGCAAAGAGGACAAAAAATGTGGGATGTTAGGGGAACTTATTATCTGAAAGGTCAAATTGGCCACTTGGTCCCACAGAATTCCCTCTCAGAACTAAAAGTGAGACAACCTGAGCTTTTTGTGAATACTTTTAGAACAAAAGGCTTCATGTGAATCAGCGCTAATATATATATATATATATTTAAAAAGTGAACAGTGATTCTAAACTGAACTGTTTAAAATTACATGGAAAACTGTTAACTGTGGCAAAGTGGAAGAGTGAAAGGAGATGCAACCAGAAAAGGCTGCTCTAAGTCTTTTCTTAGAGGATCTGTATCCCAAACAGCCGGGACACATTCCTGACACAGCACCTGATGCTTAAATCTGAATTCAATAGTGTGTTAAACATCATTTGGGTCTGCTGGTGGCTGGTCAAGAACAGCAAATCTTTAAACAGCAGGTTTTGGCCATCAGTAAAACTCTCCCTGTTCACTACACAATGATATTTACAAACAGTACAAAATAAGAACAACTAAAGGATACCAAATTAACAATTAGATTCCGTTAGTCGTCAGTCTGAGGTTAAGTTACTCATAAAAATATTCTTTAAAATCTTATTTTAAGGGCTATTTACAGGTTAATTACTATAATGGCTTCTTTCAGATTTTCCAGTGTTCCAGTATTCCAGTGTTCCTGTTGGAGCTTCTTGAAGTCTTAAAGCAGCTTCTGTATGATCAGAGATGAGGATTCCATTCCTTTATGCGTCCTCAGAAGACTTCAGCAGTTCTAGAAAAGCACCAACAGCTCCAAAGTATCCCTGAAATGCGCATACACACATATTAGTGTGCATAAAAACAAACAATATATTAAAATAATTTCATTGAACTAACGTTGTTATTTGTATTTTAGCTTTTCTATTCATCAAAGAATCCAAAGGGAAAAAAAAGATCAGTTTCCACAAAAACTGCTTTCATAATAAGAGTAATGGCTGCTATAATTGTTGCCAGCAAAATAATAAGTTACATTTTAAAATGAAAAATAGAAAAAATATATAAAATATATAAAAAAGATACAATTATATATATATATATATTATGGTTTTACTGTATTTCTGATCAAATCAATGCAGACTTTGTGAGCATAAGAGATTTCTTTTAAAAACATTACAATCTTACTGACCCCAAACATTTGAACTTAAATGTATTTCCCAAATTTGAGAAAATATAACCAATAGAATAAGAATGATTGAAACTTAATAAAGACAAAATTACCTCATGTTCCAGGAAAAGGGCCCTTAGCTGGCCCTTAGACCAGAAGTCCATAGCATAGGCAAGAAGCTTTGTTGACACGGTGTTTATACGCAGAAAATTCCCCACAAAAACAACCCGTTCGATTTTCTACAGGACAAAACATAATCACATCACTTAGTTGTGAGTTTTATGACCATAGAATCTGTGGATGTTTTTCAAGTTCAAGACCATTATTTGTCCCCGAGGGCCGATTAGTTTTGCTGCAGTAGCCAAATAAATTAACATGCATTACAAATGTGTTTTTCACATTTTTCAACTCATTTTGGTAGAAAATCTACAGAATTTCATGGAACAGATTTAATCATGGTAAAATTGAGTGCCAAGTTTCTGCATGGGCCTGTTTTATAGCTCGCACTGACTGAATTACCAGCAGGTTGATTCTAGCAGTATTTCTTCTTCACCAGCAGAGGGAGTCCTGACACAAGCAATTCCCTTTATGGACTTTTTATAGTAGGTGCTTAAATCTCTGTTTTTGTTATCATCAACTTGTCATGGATACTTGCTAATGTGATAAAAGTCCTGTATTCTCCAGGTATTGTTGGGAGTTACTGCTCTGATGGTGTTCTGCACACCCTGAAAGCCCTGTACAATGCTGCTTGATCACCAGGCTACAAGGCAACACTGTAGAGAAGCCCAGAGTGGCCAGACAGACGCTCACAGCTGCTGCTGACTGGGTACAGACATGCAGACACACACACACACACACACACACCTCGTTGACAGCACACATGCGTGCGATGGAGCCAATGTTGTTGGTTATGGTGACGAGTGTTGCTCGGGCCAAATCCTCTTTAGAAATACTGTCCCTCTTCTCTTTGCTCATCATGTGACCAAAACTATAACAGAAACATAAGCACATATTTATGTCTCTAACAGACACTCACAGAAAGCGCTGCAACCAAGTCTGTGTAGATTTTGGAGTTTATTGCTGAAGTAATAAACAATTATATATATGTATATATATAATATATATAAAAAAATTTAAATAATATAGTACTAAATATAATTACAAACATATAATGAACATGCATACACACAAATTTTATTTTATATACATACACATTACAGTTTAAAATAGTCTCTTTCTTAAAGTCTTTTATCTTTTTTATCTTTTATCTTGGGGTCTCATACTGTACATTTGTGTCATGTGAAACAGGCAGGCCTACATGCAAGACTCCATAGCATCACATTTCACTTGTGGACCTTTGTCATCTGACACCACACACACACACACAAACACAGAGTGTCTTCTGTACCTTGAAGCGACCGCAGACCCCTGTAGGCCGAAGCGCTGGTAGTCCCCTCCATAGATGTCCTTCACCAGTTTGTCCACATTGGTGCTGTCCCCTTTGCTTGCCATTTCAAGGGCCTCTTCAAATGTCTCACAACCCGTCAACAGGCAACACAACCCCAAAAATGTCCCTCCTCCAAGACTACAAGAGAAGAAGCGTGAGAAAGGAACATTAAGGATCAAAACATGGTTACGGCTACATTTGAAGAGCACACGTGTATTCACACACACAGACATTTTTGCCCTTTAAAATCAATTTAAACTATGTGCCTATGGCCAAGGTCTGAAACATTCCAGATTACAGAGTGTGGTCATTGCAACACAAAGCAAGGACTAGTTCACATAATATATTATAAATGTTAAAGGTTTTTTGAAGTCTCTCATGTTCACCACGGCTACATTTGACTAAAAACACAGTAAAACAGTAGCCTAATGTTGTAAAAATATTAAAATGTTCTATTTTAATACATTTTAAAATGTTATTTAGTCCTATGATGGCAAAGCTGAATTTATAGCATCATTACTCCAATCTTTAGGAATGATCAATGTTGAAAAAGTTTGTGTTGCTTAATTTGTGGAAACTGTGATATAATTTCATTCAACGGTTTGGGACAAGGTAAAGATTTTCTTTTAATTTATTAATATTTGTATGCAGCAAGGACGCATTACATTGATCAAAAGTAATGTCTAAAAACTTTACATAAGATTTCTATTTCAATGAATGATTCTAAAGGATCATGTCACTCTGAAAACTAAATCAATGGCTCCTCAAAATGAATAATTTACATTTTAAAACATTAGAAACAGTTATTTTAAATTGTAATAAAATTCAATCAATTGTACAATTTTGTTGATCAAATAAATGCAGCCTTGGTGAGCATAAGAGACTTTTTCAAAATCATTAAAAAAAATCTTAATTCCAAACATTTGACCTGTAGTGTAAATGAATGTGCTAAATGTTCAGAATTACTAAACAGGGTTTTAAATAAAAGTGACAGGGATTTGTTAAATGCTCCTGATACTCCTGCAAGTGTGACAGATTTGCACAAGAGCTTTTACTTCTGCTGACCTCTCCTACGTTCCTGTCAGTCACTGCTGAAATGCTGTTCCATTCTGGTACAAACACGTTTAAAATTAACTTGTCAACCTACTCTGTTGTCAATCACAGATTTGTTATCTTCTAAAGAGGACTCATGTCTCATGTTTCAAAGGGAAAAAATAACACATCAGGTGCTCTTATGCTTCTAAAAGGGCTTTGATTCTTTGTCCATGAGAGATGGGGAAACAATCAGGTTCAAGATTTAGAAAATAGCCAATGGTAAACTCAGAATTCAAGCTGGAGAAAAAATCTCCATAGCATGGATGCATCTTAGCAAACGTTGCTCACAGAAAAGACAGAATAAGCAAAAAGTGTTTATCAGAGAATATCTAATAAATTACAACCAGTAATGTAGTGTTTTTTATCATTATTATTAGCTTGTTATTTGGTACTACAAGCTTTTTCAGCCATTTTCAACAATTGCTCTAACAAATAAAACATCCCGTGTGAATTTCTGACAAATTTGAAAAAACAAACAAACATAAATGACTTGTTTTATCACAGTGTTATTGAGAGTGTGTAACTCATTTGAAGGGGTTTCTGCTACATGGTGCACATTGTTGCTCAGCTGTGCTAACCTGGTGCCTGTCACGCGTTTGTAGTTGTCCTTGGAGTACACTGCCAGAATACTGACGCCCGAGCCAATGTTGACCAGCAACATGGGAAAAATGTTGTCAAGACAACAGGGTCTCTTGATGCAGTTCTGTGTGTCGGAGGGGTTCTCAAAGTAATAGCATTCAGGATGACCGTTAAAACCGACCGAGTCTATGTACAGCAGGCCCTGGATCAGACAGTCCAGCTCATCCAACTTCAGCAGCTCTAGGTCTGCCATCTACAAAGAAAAAACAAAAAAAATATGGCTGCATGCAATAGAGTTTATCCATTAAATGTAATTGTTGATGATACAATTAAAAAACATCAGGCTTCGACTTTCCATTGAGCAATTTGGACCAAAATAAGATGCTTAATATGTTTTTAGGTCAGCTTAAAGGTAACACACCCTAAAGTGACATTAAAAACTGGTTACAAAAGATTTCTGTCAAAATAAAGAAAGGTTATTTTTCAAACTGTAATAATATTTCTATTTATCAAAGTTGTTCAGCATAAGATATTTTCAAATCGTACAGTACCGGTCAAAAGGTATGAAACATTACTATTTTTGTTTTCTTGTCCATAAGGAAGTCTCTTATGGTCATGAAGTCTGCATTTATTCATTCCAAAATACAGAAAAAAATATAAGTAATATTGTAAAAAATAATTTAAAATAACCATTGTTATATTCATCAAAATAAGATTCCTGTAACGGTAAAGCTAATACTTTTTTCAGGATATTTGATGAATAAAAAGTTTTGAAAAAGAACAGCATTTATTTAAAAGCATTTATTGAAATCTTTTGTAAGAAAATACACTACTACTGTTCAATATTTTTCTTTCTTTTTTTTATATAAATTTTTATTTTATTCAGCTAGGATGTGGTGAGTTCATAAAAAGTGATAGTAAAGATTTCTATTCTTAGAAAAGATTTCTTAGATTTCTATTTTAAAATCTATTTCTTATCCCATTGTTGAATTATTATGTTTTGTTGTTGAATATAAATTTAAATATATTTAAAATATTAAATATAAAAAAAAAGATTTGTCTGATGGGGTAAAAAATTAGGACTGATTGCTTGGTTTCTATTTCTTTGGCATGATGCTGTAACTGTGAAATCTCATTGGTTCAAAATCCTACCCCACATAGCAATATATTATTAAAAGTATAAGTATATTGATTTTTTGGTCAAAACTATTTGAAAGCCCAAATGCGGCCATCTACTTACCGTTCTGAAGTCATTCTCAAACTTGTACGCCCCACCTCCGGTGGCGCACAGTGTGGTATGCAGGCTTGAGAAGTGCTTATCTCTGCCCATCTGTATGAATCTATGCATGGCGACAGTGGGGAAGCGGATGAAGTGCAGGTTCCCTGTGCGACCGCAGATGGTCAGGTTGCGCAGCTCCAGGTGCACATCACGGATGCCGGTTTTTCCGTAGGCTGTGTTGGAGGTGAGGTACCTGCGTATACTCTTCAGATTCTCCACCTCCTCCTGCTCCTCCTCTGCAGTGATGTCTTTTGGCTCGAAGTACACAAGCTTTACTAAAGTACCACCAATATCCATCCCAAACCATGGAAAGGCTAGAAAGAGACAATGAGACAGATTAATGTCACTGTGTAAATTGTGTTCCAAAGATTAAGAAAGTAGACCAGCTGGATTGCAAACTAAAAACTACAACAACTCCACCACATAATAAAGGTCAGTTAAAACATTTTAAGAACAATTCTATCACATTTTTTTAAAGAAATGTATACTTTTATTAATCAAGAACACAGTACGTTGGAAAAAGTGACCAGAAATACATTAATAATGTTACAAAAGATTTCTTTCAAATAAATGCTGTTTTGTTTTGAACTTTCAATTCATGGTGGCTTCCACAAAAACAATATGCAGTTCAAACACGACAACAAATCAGCGTATTACAATGATTTCTAAAATTATCATGTGACACTGAAGACTAGAGCAACGATGCTGCAAATTTAGCTTTGCCATTAGGAATAAATGACATTTATTTTCATAATATAAATTATTAAAGAAAAAACATTAAAAATATTTCACAATATTACTGCTTTAATGTGTTCTGTGATCAAAAATATGCAGCCTTAGAGAACATGAGAGAAGCAAACTTTTGAATGCAAGTAAACTAATCGAACATAACTAGCTGGCCAACTAAAGAGAGGCAGTGATGAGCAACACTGCAGCAGCTAATGAGGAGTCAAGGCAGTTACTATGGCAACAGCCATGAGGCTGCAAATGGCTGTTCTAGGAAGCTTCGAAGCAGAACCAGTACAAATGTTCACAGATTCCCATGTCTATTTCAAAATAAATTTAAAAGATCAGCAGACCCGACTTGAACTACCAATCAGTGTCTAACAAGCAGAGAGATCAAAGTCTTATCTTATCAGATAATAAGTACATTATTACTGATATGACTCTTACATCAGACGTTTACTGGGCTGAACCCACAGAAGTAAGGAAAAATTTGGTCACTTGCCACATTGTCATCTGGTGTTGCACAGGTGACCTGTCTTTGACCAGAATGCTCTCTGCTACAACATCATCTCAAATGACCCTCACGCTTCCTTTCCCCCTTAACATAGATATGGGCATATGCTGGGAGGTTTATTTTGGACATCACTCTTATTTCAAAGCATGCAAATCAAGTGGACGAGAGCACAACTCAATAAATATCCACATGCTTTGCTTTCATAGTCGTACAAAGGAAAATACATGCTAAATAACGCTTAAACGATTTGGATTACAGCGGCTGCGATTGTTTTTTATGTGCAGCTTGTCAGTGACGTACGGCTCTGTGATCCATCTGAAAACACTGCGAGTTTGAGTCGCTTATGACATGCATTTGAAAAAGCAACACGCGTCAAACATCTTTTCAAACTTGAGAAGCATTTATGAACCTCTTGTCCAACAAAACACAACATTTAATAAATTAATTAAATTAAATGTATCAAAGTATTTCAATCTTCTTTTTATCCAGCCACAGCGATTGTATAATGTCCATAGGGATTTCCTGGAATGCTGTGTGTTGTCTACTGGCTTTCAGATGGAGCAGCATTTACGAACAATCAGCCATGCTGCACTCACAAGCTGCGCATAAAATAATCGAGGCCTTTGCCAAATCAAGTGCGGTTTCATTGCGATTAATCGTTTAGCCCTACTAGCCAGAAATTAACAATGTGCTTCCTCGTTGAACTGAATGATCTGAGCCAGAAGCAGCAGGTGAATGGTGTGACAGTCGTCTGACATAATGACATCAAACAACTCATGTGGGTGAGAGGTCTGTTTACATCCCCCAGTCAGCAGAGGCATGGGAAGGGAGAGAGAGTCACTAAGAGAGAGAGAGAGAAATTGGCAGGCAAGTGTGTCCATGTGAGAAGCTGGGAAAGGCGAAAAAGTGACGAGAGAGAGAGAATGTGACCGAGTGAAGGAGAGGGACTGACATGGCCGGCAAGCCAAATGAGTGTCCATGTGAAAGAGGACCATCTGAAATGCTTCAGAATACTGTTTATCTGGCAAGAATACTTTTTAACACCATTAAAGTAACAGCAGGTAACTTTTGCTTTTGGGGTCCCCCCACAGTTGGGAAACAGTATTGTCTTCAACTACTGTCGTAAAATCTGTCATGATTACACGTGCATTTGTATACAGGCTGATACCCCCGAACTCTGCAGAAGGAGTTCTCAAGTCTTGGACAGACTGCCTGCGTTGTGTGTGAAATGTCTTCATCCCAAGTACAGTGGCATACCAAGTTTCAGCATGTCATATGAATATAAGTTCATGGGTTTTGTTTTTTTTTCAAATGCCAAAAGATTGCGTAGCTCAAGTTTACAAGCCAGCGTTATTATAGTAGCCTATTGGCGAATGTTTTACACAAATATGCTAATTCAATTCAATGTTTGTGTGATAGATAATAGCCATATATCGTCAATATTACAATATCAAGCTACCATAGATGAATCTGCAAATTTGAAAAATCGATATGCATTATAGCCTGAGGCAAGACACTTTCACCAGAAAAACTAAACAAACAAATATGACTATTAGCCTGCAGTAAGTCTATTCATTAATATATTTACTTGCAAGAATGTAACCTTGTCACTTCTTTGGTTTAGTTGCTGCTTCGGCCATGATGATGATGATGATGAATCAACAACATTCGGAAAACAAATGATAGCTGGGTTCTCATAACCGAATTTGAGAAAGTGGGGGTGGTGGAGGGAGTGAGGTATGCCGTAAAGCAGTCGAATTTTGTAATTCTTTTTGTGCTCGGGTTACTACCAAAGTTACGTAGTGTCAGTTAAAAGTGATACAGACCCCATCAGGCTATGGCAGACATGTCATTTAACCTACTGTAAGTCGATGTACCATCACAAGGGTTTTGGAAATATATTATGAAGTTTGAAAAACTACATATTGTTGCTTTAACATGAGTTGAGTATAAAAAAAGAATAATAAAAACAACTGCAACAACAAAGTTGTTACAACACACACACAAAAGTTGGCTGGAGCTGAGGAATGTAGACAAGCTGGCCTGGCATGCAGTCTTGACACAACTAAGACTTAGAATCGCTGAACTGCAAAAGCATTGTAAAAAAAAAAGTTACTTTTCTGCTGCCATTACCTTGTTTGGCAACACAAACTAAACCTGACATCAATTCACTTTGTTCTATTACATTTTTGCACTTCAGTAAATAGCAATGAAAAAATCTAATCCATTTAGTGTTGCAATCACCAGAATATGCTGCAAATATAACTTTTCAAAAAGTGTCAGAGCAATTCCAAGGAAGCAAGATATTTTACATTACACAAGGATGAGGTGATGTCTTACCTGGCTTCTTTGAACACTTTAACTTCATCCTGCTGGTAGCCCTAATACATTCAAGTGCAAACACAAAAGCCTAACCAGTAGGAAAGCCCACAAACAGACAGAAATTAGAAGTTCAGTTTGGCTTGCAATGGTATTATACGACGCTCTCAAAGTTGAATTCTTGGCGTCCTTTAGCAAAAGTGAATAAATACAGAGAAATTCTTAATACTGGAGGATGGGGGGCGTTTCTGTCGGTCCTTTAAACGCGAAGACAAAAGTCAAGCGCTGATTGGTCGAAGCGCGTCGAGCCTTTACATCAGGAGCGATTTCAACACACCTCCTGACTTTACACTGGCCAATCATAGAGCGAGAAGAACAGCCTCAAAGGTTTCATCAAAACAAAAGACACACGGCACAGAAATCATGACAGTTTGTTCAAAGGTTGGGAGCTGAGAAGTTTTTTATATATATAAATAACGCAACTGAATGATTTTCATGCAAAAATGAAATAAGCTTTTCATTCGAGAAGCGTTAAATAACTCGAACGTCATCCTTTAGATGATATAAACTGAACGTATTAAAATAATCTGACAGTGATTCTTGCATAACTTTTTTATTATTATTTTGGAAGTAACAATCGAATGAAAATAAACCCATTCAAGTAATTTGACAATTAATTCCTGTACTATTCAATGCTACCGAATCCACTGCGAGAGCAATGACTCATGGTTCATTCGGTTCTTTTTAATGAAACAAAACACTTATGACTCAGTCAGAGCGGTTTCTGATTTATTATTAACTACACCAACTACTGTAACTGTGTTATACTTAAAAGTCTGTCAACATACATAAACGGTTTAGACCTAAATTTCTATCAATAAATCCCAATAGACCTTTAAATCTCTAGTAGCCTATATATTACAATTTGGCAATGTGCTTTTGAGCGAAAGTGAATTAAATAAGAATTGCAGCCTTATTTGATCAAATGTTATGTAGCCTAACGCTACTACATAAAGCAATCGATTTATTTGCATTTTGGACCCTTATTCAGTTGAGTTAACTGAGGTAAAATTGTGAGGGTTAAGTTAACTGAAGTCGATGACATCTGTAAATCTATGACAGTAACTGGCTTAAAATAGGGCAAAGTATATATTGTGCCATTACACTGGCAACATTTCAATTTAATTGCGACGAATACCGCTCTCGCAATGTGTTAAATATTGACTCGAACACGTCTTTACCAAGAGGTCTGTCTGTATCTTTAGGGCATCACTTATCTGACATTGAGGAAATCATGTATACAGATATTATCTAAACAACATTGAAGGTGTCTGTAAACTTACGCGGTCTGTTTTTCTTTGCCGACTCCAATCGCCTTCGCAGCCGACACCTTTTCGCCGGAGAGCCGTTGGTTTGGGGGTCGTGGTGAAGATGGTGGTAATTATCGTCCGTCTGACTGTATGGGCTACAGCTCCCGTTGCTCAGCTGTCGCCGAATTGCCTTGTTGTGCATGTTTGTGTTGCAAGGACCAGAACCTTTCTGATCCATCGTTGATTTGGCCTTATCCATATTTCAATGCACAGCAATTGTCAACAGCGTACGACTCTTGTAAGCCTCAAGACACACACAGATATACGTGCTGATGAATGTGCTGTCTCGAGATAAGAAAAAGCGCGTGGCTAATAATGACCTACACCTAATGCACGGATTTAATCTAAAAAATGACTATTACAACGACTTCAGCAATGATAAAATCGTGTATTTACAAGTGTCGAATTTAAACGATACGAGCAATAAACCAACAAGCGCTGCGGTCGAGGTCATTGTCGGTCATATTTCCATAGTCCTAGCGCTGCGGCAGATACCACGTCAAACAACCGGTTCATGACGTCACCAGGAATGGCTCTAGACAGTTTACGGCTCAGTGCAAGCAGAGCATTGCGCCATGCGCGCACACACACTCACGCAATCAATCTTCTAATATTATCGCAAGCAAAAGACAAAGTACAAAACGCTCTTTCCTTACAAGTCAACATCTATCTATCTGAGATAGATTTATCTCACTACGTGTGGGGTGAACAGTATATGGGGGTGAATGAGGTCGAACGGGAGTTTCAGTTTGGTGGCCGTGATTCTCGGGTGTCTAGCAAGCAAGTATCGAGGAAGAAAAGGGAGGGTTCAAATAATTGGATTTTTAACCAAATTAACACGTGCAGGCTAATTTTTCCAGTGTCGTTTAAAATAAACGCGGCTAGTTTTAAATATCTCATCTATTTTCTTGCTGAAGTCAACCAAATATAGACATATGTGGTTGACTATAGATTGTTCTTTTGAAATTTAAACAAATGAATTACCTTCTGCTAAATTCAGTATTTTATTTTAGTACCCACAGAAAGACAAATTTACATTTCAATCAACAGTTTCTGACTGATAGAAAAAAAATACCTTTCACACCATTATCTACTAATAATAATAAATGTTGCAATTTGTATTTTATTTTGATTGCTCAATTGGCTAGCCCACCTAATGGAGAGAAGAGTAAACAGACAGTTGACTGAGTGGCAGAGAGAGCAGTAAATACCACAATAACCAGAGATAAAATAAGTACATTTTAAGTATCCACACACCACAGAGTTAACTGACTTTGGTCAGTTCAGTAAGCTTTAGAACGGCGCAACAATTACACCATCAAATGTCATTTCACTCACTGTGAAGTTGAACATTTTCTGGAAAGTACAGTGTGTGATACTTTTTACATGCCAAAATTGCTACAGGACTGAGAGGGGCCAAATCATTTAGGAAATTGCTGTTAATAAGACACTAGTGACCTCAACAACTACTTGGAACGATACTAAAGAACTGGACATCTTTGGCAAAATGTAATGAGGACAACTGAATAATTCTATAAGGCAACACAAACAACATTATTTTCTTGGATTCAGAAACGAAAATGTAATTTATTAAACATTTGATCTAAACCTATAGACTTTAAAACAGAAAAATGGAAAATACAAGTGTATTTTTATGATTTTTTTTATTGTAAAATTTGTGATAAGCTTGTATTATCTGCTAAAACATCCATAAATCTTGGAATGCATGTGTGTGTCTCTAAAAAACCAATAGTCAATTTTAAACTCCAGTGTTTTATTAATATGCAAATATTTATTTTCTCTGCTAGATTTACATGACCTGATTTTACATTACATATACCTGACCCAACGCTGTTGTTTTCGACGTGACTGTTTTTACCAAGGTATTTCATTACTGTCCCATGCATAGGCTTTCCCTGTTTTTTCAATGTTTAGATTGTCTATTATGTTCATAAGGCATTGGACAGAGTATTCTGCGCTGAACAGCTTGTCCTTAGGTACGTTTCGATGGTAGGGCCGAGACAAATCCGTATTCACAGTTCCAGGATGCAGGGATACACACACAATTTTAGATCGCCCTCGACCCAGCTCAATGGACAGGTTTCTGGTGGCCATGTTTAAGGCAGCTTTAGACATCCTATAGCTGTACCATCCTCCAAGAACTGTAGACAGAAATATAAACCAACAGAGTGGTAAGCTTCAGACTGTTAAGAAAGAAATAATTCAGATGTGGCAGTAAACAACTCTGAAGTCACTTCTAGCATGTAGTTATAAATTATAAAAAAAATCAAGAGTGGGTAATACTGATGTATTTTACGTAGAATACATGACAGTGTCTTGAGCTGGTGTTACCCACAGACCTTGTTTCAGCCATTTAACCAAAACCCATTCAAGAAACCCATTGATTTGGGACGAGGATGAAACTGGAAGTGTCAAAATTCCAAAGTGCTAAAACTCATGTCTGCATTTTGGCCTACAAATGCCTGCACCACCAAGCATAACCCAACGTGACTGTCATGTTACTTTACCCCATCATTTTCAATTACCCCTCAACCAAACTCATTGCATGCTTTAAGGCAGGAGTTCTCAACTCTAGCCCCCAAGGAGTCCAGCTCCAAGTTACACACCTGAACCATCCTAAATCCGAAATAACCCTCAATCACAATTCCGTATGTTTGTCCACAAATACAGTTTACAATAATAATTTGTTACATTTATATAGCACTTTTCTAGGAGCTCAACGCGCTTTACATTGTAGGGGGAATCTCCTCAACCAATGTGCACAGCCCTTTCTCATCCCAAGGCGTCATATACGACGCTAAAGGGTGGGCTAATGTGTGTTAGATGTCTGTGCATTGGCAAAAGCGACGTATATGATGCCTTGGGATGAGAATGCGTTGATGTGCAGCATCCACTTGGAAGATGAGACGGCCGCCATATTGCACCAGCTTACTGGTGAAGAGGAGGCAGTGATGAAGCCAATCAGTATATAGGGATGATTAGGAGGCCATGAGGCAAATTTGGCCAGGATGGTGAGGGAACACCCCTACTCTTTTTCTAAGAACATTCTGGGATTTTTTAATGACCACAGAGAGTCAGGACCTCGGTCTAAAGTCTCGACTGAAGGACGGTGCTCATTGACAGTAGTGTCCCAGTCACTACACTGGATTTAGGACCCACACAGACCACAGGGTGAGCACCACCTGCTGGCCACACTAAAATCTCTTTCTTGAAGAAGTAAACCCACTTGGTTTACTTGAAGTGAATGAAAATGAGTGTATTTATTTTAGCACTTAATTTATGTTATCTCCGAAAACATTTGAGATGCTGTGCAATAAAATTAGTCACATATGATTGATGATTGTTATTTGCTGCTGGTGAATAAACAATGAACTCTTGCTTGTACATACTTGTGTACTGGAAGATTTTAATGTCATATGTCGTTATATACATGTTTTATTTTTGTACTGTGAATTTTTTTTTTCTCATCGAAGTACATGCCTCCCTTACCTCCTCAAATGAAACACCCCTCTAAACCTAATGAAGAAAAACTGTTTTGCATAGGGATACAAACCATTGTCTCCTATAGATCCCACTCTAGCAGTCATGTTCACAATAATGCCACTGTGTTGTTTCCCTTTTTCTGGGGGCTGCTGGCCAAACGCCCCTGTTCCCTTCTGAAGCAAAGGGGCAAAATATTTGGCCATCACTAGAGGACCAACCGTATTAGTGGTCAAAGTGGAAATGGCTCCCTGTAAATAAAAACACGTGTAAAAATGGCATTTGACTTTGCCACACAACATAGCAGCCTATTATATCAATACTGATAAAAGGTCCATTGGTCACCTGAGCGGACACGTCCCGTAAACTTGTTTCTCCTTTACCGGATGGATGAAGCATAGCTGAAGAATTAATGATCAAATCCACTTTCCCAAAGGCAGATTTGACATTTTCAGCTGCTCTCTTAATGTCATCTTCCTTGTTGACATCCAGTTTCAGTACAGTCATCCTGCCCGCGTGCTGCGCGCTCAGCGCTGCCAGATATTGTGCAGTGTCCGGATTTCTGCATGTTGCGATAACGGATGCTGTAGATTTGTTTAAAAGTAGATATTTGCAGAAGTCTAAACCCAAACCTCTGCTTGCTCCCTGTACGAGCGCCACAGCAGCCATGACTTCGCTCCTCGAGAAAATCAGACGCACGTGAATCTGTATTGACTGCCCTCTACTGGGCGGCAGAAGGACACTTACACAACAAACTAGTTTTGTAACTACAGTATCTAGCGTGTTTCCGTACTAGATGTTGGGAGAAATTCAGATGGCATTAAAAAAATATTTATTTATTTATTATTATTTATTATATATTATTCATTTATTTATTTTATTATCAGTAGAAGCCAGTGTAGGATAGTTATTAAACAGCCCTAAATGCATTTAGACCATTGGGACTCTTATGAATGTCATTGCATTAGACTCAAAAAGAGGCATATTATGTGAAGAAAAATCTGCTAAAACATTTATTAGAATAAACGACTACTAATTCTTTTACATTTTGCAGTTACTTTTAAGCAGTTCCAATTTCATTAGGTCAATTTATGATTTCAGTTGCTCTCAGGAGCACACATGTGTCTTAGAAAGGAAAGAGAAAAAAATCTTCAAATGTGTTTCATGGGCGCAGCTGTAATCTTGTCTTTTTCGTTTGAATATAGCATGCCATATAGACGGTATTTAGATAGGAATAAATATATTGCCACTACTGCCACTAGGAGACGACAGTGCTTGTTTCTAAACAAAACTTCAGGATAGGCTTCCGGTACTTTACAAAACAAAAAGAATATATTCCGTCTGGTTTCTGTGGAATAATGTTATTTTATTAGCCTATTTATTTTTAATGCTAAATAGTGATTTTCTTGGAGTTGTAGCACACTTTGCAGAATAGTTCTATCAGACTCGCAGATATACCTGATATTAATATATTAAAGACCTAATTAATTAATTTAGAGACCTTCAGAGCGATAATGACAATAGAGCGATGCTTTTCTATTTTCACCACTATTTCCTGTTTGTTTGTTTTTTTTTTTGTTTGTTTGTTTTTTCTTCCCAGTTAATAATCAATTATTTCCATGTTTCTGGGACCTCAAAGCGCATATGGAAGGGGGTAATCTCCTCAACCACCACCAATTTGCAGGCAGCATCCACCTGGATGATGCGACGGCAGCCCTATTTCACCAGAACGCTCACCACACACCAGCTTCCTGGTGAAGAGGAGACAGGGATAAAGCCAATCAGTAAGGAACGGTAGAGTAGACTATAAATTGTCCTGTATGGTTAGCATGGGCCTACCATTTTTAATTTAAACGTTAAACATGAAATAGTGAAAGGTGTGTTGGATGGTGGTGGTGGTAAAATATTTATTTGATTACCACTTTTCACTGACAAAAATAAAATATAAAAAAATAAAATTAGCCTACTGACATCAGCTTGCTTAGATCACTTGCATAAAAACAACATAACAAACTTTTCTCATTTTTTTCGGAACAATGTGTGCGAAAATGACGAACCATGATCTCCTCTAAAAATAGAGAAATTATCCGCGCGTCACTGAACGTTAATCAGATGCGCATCAATCTTTGCGCGCGCAGCTGTGATCTCATCTCGTGCCATCATCTGTTTCTTTGAAAAGTTCATGGATAAAAGGAGCACGGCATGGTGCTGGGCGATACCAACAGAACTAGTGTCGCGGAAAGTCACAGACAAACTATGAAGCCCTTCATGGCCGAGGAGCGCGCGCGAGAGACAGGTGCATGTGTTGAAACATCTAACGGTATAATGATTTCCGAGATCCTCGTCCCTCGACTCTTCAAAATTGCAGACGAGTCTGGAGAAATGGCAGTGTCTACGGGTTCCGGTTCCTTGAATATGAAGCCGTCCAGCTCGTCGATCCTACTGGAGATGATGGATGTGGCAAACGGCACGAGCTGCGCGGAGCAGATCCTCAGCTACGGAGAGGTCGAGAAGGTGCTGATCGGTGGGGTGCTGACTATGCTCACACTCATAACCATCTGTGGGAACCTGCTCGTGGTCATCTCCGTGTGTTTTGTGAAAAAACTACGGCAGCCCTCCAACTATCTGATCGTGTCCCTCGCGCTCGCGGACCTCTCCGTTGCGCTCGCGGTGATGCCGTTCGTCAGCATCACGGACCTGATCGGTGGCCGATGGATTTTTGGCAAGTTCTTCTGTAACGTGTTCATAGCCATGGATGTGATGTGCTGCACCGCGTCCATCATGACCCTTTGCGTTATCAGCATCGACAGGTGAGTTTTCTCACATGAGAAATGATTTGGCAACACTTTACAATAACGGTCAGTTTTTTATCATTAGTGAATCCATTAGGTATAATTAACTAACAATCAACCATTATCTTTTTCTTGAAATAAATTTTGCTAAACAAAATAAATATATTTTTTAATTTTCAAATAAATATTTTTTAAATATTTTTATTTTAAGTTACATACAATATTTTATGATGTAAAAAAAAGTGTTTCCATCTGTATTTTCCCTCTATCACAGGTACCTGGGCATCACCAGACCCCTAACATACCCAGTGAGGCAGAACGGATGGTGCATGGCCAAAATGGTGCTTTCAGTGTGGCTGCTCTCTGCGTCAATCACCTTGCCACCGCTCTTTGGCTGGGCACAGAACGTGAACGATGACCGCGTGTGTCTGATCAGCCAGGACTTTGGTTACACTATTTACTCTACAGCTGTTGCGTTTTACATCCCCATGACTGTCATGCTAGTCATGTATAACCGCATCTACCGTGCCGCCAAGCTCAGCGCTGCCAAGCACACCATCACTGGCTTCCCTCGTGCAGGACAGGAGGAGGAAGAGGAGGATGAGGTGGAAGTGGAAGGGGGCGATGGGACGGAAGGTCCCATGGGTGTGGATTGCGTAACCGTCGCGATCAAGCTTCAGAGGGAAGTGGAAGAGTGTGAGTGTCTGCCTCGAATCTTGCGAGGAGTGGGCAAGAGGAGCTCGGACCGCAGGAGCATTTCCATATTCAAGCGAGAACAGAAGGCGGCAGCCACCCTCGGGGTGGTGGTAGGAGCATTCACCGTCTGCTGGCTCCCGTTCTTTCTCCTGTCTACGGCCCGGCCCTTCATCTGTGGCACAGAGTGTAGCTGTGTCCCGCTGTGGGTGGAGAGAACTCTGTTGTGGCTGGGCTACGCCAACTCACTCATCAACCCCTTTATCTATGCTTTCTTCAACCGCGACCTGCGCACCACCTACCGAAGTCTGCTGAGCTGCCGTTACCGTAATATTAACCGCAGACTGTCAGCCGCCGGCATGCATGAGGCCCTACGACTGGTGGAAAGACCGGAGGGGGTTGTCTCTGGGTGACCCGAACAGTGCACATAAATGTGAGACATTTGGAACTCACAAGCCTAAATGGTCATGATGGCATTTAGGATGTGTCACGTTTGGAAGGTGTCACGGTGTACTGACAGTACGTACACAGTCAAAACAGTGGCCATTTCAGACAGAGGTGCATTATGGTCAGTGCAGTTGCATTTTCTCATCTTGGCTGACAGTAATTCACCAGTGGCTTTTCTTTGGAACTTTAGAGAAAATACATATATCTGTTTCAAACCACAAAACAAGAAATGGACCAACCCATTTCACAGAATTTTTTCATATTTTAAATATGTACTGTATTATTTAAAATGATTAACTTCTTGTATATGAAATGAAATGTATCTGAAATCAGTGATTTTTTTTTTCATTCATGGTCACGTGTAATATTGCATCAGTATCCTGATAACTTAATATTGTGCAATTTTGAGGGAATCGAGATGTACAGATCAACAGAACTTTAGGGAGAAATCTATTTAGAATGATCCAGTTTTAAAAATAGAAAACCGCCCAGCTCTGTTTCTGCTTTAAAAATGTTAATTGAGCTCAATGAGCTGTGAGAAACTGGTTTGTCAACTGTCAGCACCTGTTAGCTCACTAAGTGTGATTCATCTGTGTCTGATTCTTGAGACTTTATGCTAAACACAACTTGTCATTTCTACTTTCAGTCCGCACATGCTCACTCCATATAAAATCAATGATTTTATGCATTGACGGAAAGTGTGTTTAAATCACAGCTAAGCTTCTTCCTGCAGCTGTGGTTAAGCCAGAAGCAACAGGAGGTAATCTGATCACCAATCAGTAATTAGGGGGGTTCTGATGAGATTGACTCGGCTCTTTTTCTTTTTTTGGCAGCTATTTATAGTTAGGTTCTTATGCAATTAGCTTTTATTTAGTACTTGTCATGGAAGAATTCATCTCGTTGTGATCAGATTGACTCTTTTGAAAGCCCCAGAATTACCTGTGCATAAAAAAATAAGATCATCAAATTTGTAATGACTTTTGTATGGTGCTGTCTAAATGTGTAAATATTAAAAATGCACCAAAATGTAAAGATACCTCACTGTGTCTTTATTGTTGTATACATGTTTTTATGTCACTTCTTGTGCATATTTTCCCATACATTTCCCATAAAAGTCTAACTGTAAAACTGAAACTGCAGCCTATACCCCACTAACATTTTTCCCCCTCATTAGCATGCCATTTCTATGACTGCACCTTGAATATTGAATACACCTAGTGCCTAATACACGCTCAGGGTGAGTGAAGTATGACGGCAGAAAGAAAAGAAAGAGAAGCAAAGTGCGGGGAAGTAATCACATAGAGTGGTAATTACCTCACCATTATTGGGAGG
>JAOTRC010000013.1:13684856-13708036 GCA_027497675.1 Cyprinella lutrensis
GAAAAACCCCCCCCTTGAACCCCCCCCCCCCCCCCCCCCAAACAATTTTACACGTACAATCAAAACTGATTACCGCCTGTCTCTTGACACTACACTAGGAATCACATAAAAATGTGTATACATCATACACTTGTGATGTGAGGAAATACACAGGAAGGAAATGGGCATGCAAACAAAACAGATTATGACTATGAATTAAGTTTTCCAGACCTCATTCCCAAAGGTCACACAATTATAACGTAAGAAGTAAACTGTGCAACAAAGATCCACACAAGCACAGGTGGGCTGAATGTGACTCATTCTGTATGTTTTTTCTTCATCTCTTTATTCCTCCACACACAGTCAGTTTTCGCTCCTCCATTTTGTCTTCACCACATGCTCCCACACTTTCACAACATGATTCATCATTGCAAGCAACCACCCCATTCACATCCTGTCATTCAGTGGCAAAAAAAGAGCTAGACCTTTTCCCAGTTCCTCACCCTTTCCCTGCACTCCTTTCATGCCATTTTAGATAAGAGCACCGGGTCGCATACTGCGATCGGGAAATTCTATTACCCATCTGTTACATAAACATTCGCTCAGTAATTCAAATAAATAGTCTTTTGGGTTTCATTAGGCATCTGGCACACAGTATTACTAACATGGTAATGGAGTCTTTATCAAGTGAGTGGCACATATAAAAGGTTTGTGACAGGGTAATTAACACAGAAAAAAAAGAATGTTGACAAGTGGGGAAAACCCCCCACAATAACATTGTGCTATATTTTGCATGTGTGCATTTTTAACTCTTAAAAAACAGAAAGTGGTTAGAGGAAAACAACCATTTTGCATTCATTTGCAGGGAACATAAGCACAATGTAAACGAATAACCGTGGTTTAAATGTACAGCGAATCCTCGTGTCAGAAATGTGCAGTAGTGATTTCTGAACTTTCATTCTAACTCTAGCAGCAAAAATTTGTTCATTCCACCATATATGAGCTTATGATAACGATCCTTCATTTCAACTTGCCATTAAAAGTGGCACAAGTGTTAGCTACTTTCTAGGATAATATATATTATGTGCCATATTTGATAAAAAGTAAAAAGAGAATTTGACTAACAAACAATAGATATTTATGAACAGTGCATCAGATTGAAAGAAAAAAAATAGTTTGATTTAAAATACAAAAAAAGAAAGAAGAAAAAGAGCAAAAATTTCCCTCCAGCTCATTTAGCAGTCCTCGTACGAAGACGTTTCTTGATAAGGTTTTCACTCTCTTTCACACCTGGATTCCGGCCAATGATCTATAAGAAGGGTAAAATATCAGCTGTAATATAAGGGGTAAAATATTATTCTGTAATTTTTAAATTTAAATTCATGTAATTTTACTTTTAAAAACATTGAAAACATTGATATTTATATAAAGCACACTATCATGTCATTAAGATGTTTTTCAGCAAATGTAATCAGCAAGGAAATGATTTATTAAAGAAAAATAATAGTTCAGTCTCCAAAAAAAAAAAAAAATAATTAGGCAGCACAACTGCAAATAATTAAATAAGTGGAACCTTGGTGAGTACAAGAGACTTCTTTATTTAAAAAAAAAAAAAAAAATCTTACAGACCCCAAACTTTTTTTTCTCCATTACAGTACCTGATGGGCCGGTATGTCCATTGGCGAGGAGATATCTGGTCTGTCGTGTTTTCGTTTGTCATGTTTGGATTTAAGCTTTAGAGAGATCTTCCCACTATCAGGGGACTTTCCACTCATCAACCCCATGATCCTCTTTGCTGAGACAGAGAAAGATTGTGATTGTTAGATAAACAAATAGGATGCCTGAGTATGACAAAGTCTAGAAATGAACAAAAGTCTAATCCTGACCTTTACTCCCAAGAAAGGTGGGAGAACCCTGAAGAAAATCTCCAATCTTCTGGATCGTTTTGTCTTTGTTCCCTCTTTGGTTTGACTCCTGGGAAGTTGAGGGCTATGAGGAGGGAGTTCATCAGTCACTGTAATCACTCAATACTGATGGGATCAGAAATCATGATTCTCCAAATCAAAGTCTTTGAGTGTGTGATGGACTGACTGAGCCACTTTTTCCTCTCTTAACTCCTCGGTCCATACTTACACCTTCTACCCGATTTCTACTTTATTAATTCACATTGTTCCAGACAAGAATCTCAGTATCATACTGTAAGAGCGATTTCACCGGTCATTATCAAAGAATACATGTCTAAATACATTTCCTTCAATGTTAAAATGTGTTGTAACTCACCTCTTCCTGATGAGGTGTTAGGTGAGGAGTCATTCTACTCCTTGTATTCCTAATGTTCTCCCTTTCCATCCCATCCTGAGGAATAGCAAAGTGCAAGAGTAATCAAATATTTTAGAGTTAGGAAGGCTAACGTAAATGCTTTGTTTCCTTTAGGCCTGTTCCACGCATTCTGTGTCTGAGAAGCGTGAGCAAAACAACAACTTCAGCCTGCAACACAGCAGGCTTGTTTTGTGCTTTCACACTAACAGGGTTTCTGCTGGTTAACAGATCAATGGCTCTGTACAGAAAACAACGTGATTTCTGACGTTAATAAAGCCTATTATTTTGTAAAATGGCTATTGGAAGTGAGAAATCTTATATATGGATGGACATCAGATTTAGAACTACTGATTGTTGTACAATACCGTTTCAAATGTAAAGAAATTAATATTTTTATTCAGCAAGCCTGCATTAATTGATTCAAAGGGACAGTCAAGTATTTATTATATGGTCACCAGTGATTTCTAGTTCAAATAAATGCTGTTCAATCCTGACAAAATGTATCACTGTTTCCACAAAAAAGTGAGCATAAGAAAATTAATAATAAGAAAAGTTTCAATATTTTGAATGAAAACAATTCAGTCTTTCAAGCAAAAATTTAAATACATATTGAAATATAAAACAGTTTAAAAATGAAATACAATTTTTACTATTTTACTGTTTTTTTTTTTAAATTCTGTCAGTATTTATTTACCCACCCTCATGCTGTTCCAAACCTCTAAATGTTTATTTGTTCTGCTGAACACAAAGAGAGATATCTGGAAGAACGTTTTATTGAAACAGATCTCAATCCCCATTGACTACCTTAGTAGGAAAAAATACATACTATGGTAGTCAATGGGGAATGAGATCCGTTTGATTAAAACATTCTTCCAAATATCTTCCTTTGTGTTCAGCAGAACAAATAAACCCATTGAGGTTTGGAACAACATGAGGGTGAATAAATACTGACAGAATTTTCATTTTTGGGTGAACTAACCCTTTAACCTCTAAATTAATATGCGCAGTACACACACCGCAAACAGTGAAACAGGCCTTAGTTGAATCTGAATGTTTGGCTGTGATGACCAAAATCATGACCTTAAGGATTTTATGGGTGAATTATGAATTATAGGTCTACTTTAAGTTCAACAGAGTATTATCTCCCAAAGCGTTTGTCATTCATGCATCATGAAGAAAAAAAAATTGCCCTGCCACTGAGGGCATGGACAGCTCTTACAGGCAATATCACCATAATGGATCTGTAAAACCACATAGCAAAACCCACTCCATTTACACATCCACCTTTATAGAAATGTTATTATTTCTTTGATGCATCGAAAGCTTCAGGGATAATGACTCATGGATAATGATGATAAGCTGCATTTCCCACCATCAGGAACTCTAACCAAATGGCCTGGATAAGATGGTCATAAAAACTTTATCAGGAACTTTAAAGGGTTAATAAGATTACTGGTGGAAGCACTTTGTAGGTACTCTGTTCAAAGACATCTGGACGAGGCCAAGTTCTGCTTTTAATAAGTAAAATGTGAACAAACCAATAAATGTATATTAAAGGAATAAATGACTAGAAAATGAAAATTCTGTCAATACATATCATGTAATTTTCTTTCTGTGGAACTAAAAAAATATCTGAGGAATCATTAAAAGCAGCTCTATGTTGAAGATTTTGATGTATGTAAAAGCAGATTAGACATTAGACTACTGGTGTAAAAAAAAAAAGTGCAAGAACCAATAACATTTGTTACTGACATCCAACCTGCACCACAAAAGTCATGGAATTCAGTTTTATCCTTATTTCTCTTTTTATTTGTATGAAGCTGCATTTAATTTACCAAGAATTCTCCTTTTGTATTCCACTGAAAATATAACAGCATACGGGGTTGGAAAGACATAAGGAGCAAGTAAAGATCCAAATTTAGATTTCATGTTGACTTTAATGACAAGCTCTCCCAGTATCTTATTTAATGGCACACCACACACAGACTCAAATTGATTTGGTGTGGAGGAATATTTCAGAGGGGAAAAAAGTAATCACATAATTAATGTATTTTTACTTCTAATCTCCATCACTATGGATTAACCTGATGAAATTAACATGACCCTTAGAGTCTTGGCTGTGAATGACTGGTTCCAGACCATTAGGAATCCTGAAGGTGGAACAGCTGCTGAAGTAGGATTAAACAAGAAAATGGTACCTGAGGACTGGGTTCAAAGAAAGCTTTCTTTTTCACCACGCTGCCCCTGCCTCCTTTATGCTTCAAGTGAATAGAAGCTCCAGAAAAATGGTTTGTGCCATTCAATTACAAAACTCTCCAACAATTAGCAGGTACAGAGAACGTGGAAGCTTGACTCTGTTGCCAGGGGCAACCGGCGTGAGAGCACAAGATTCTTTGACAATTAGAGGTCACTTATTTCGAGTGAAGAGCATTCTTACAGGGTGCAAATTACATCTTCACTGCAGTGTTTTGAGAGACTAGCACTACTTACCTAGACTACAGAATCTGTGCATGGCTACCCTTTTTATGCATGTTATAATAAAATGTTAACACACTGTTTAGTCAGCATTTATGGTCGATTTGTATTTGTGCATTGGTAATCCCTCTGTCTGAACCATTCAATTAAATTTCCATAAACAGGTTTTTAAAAACCTATAAACCTACTGTGTATACTATAATTATTGCTCCCAGAGCAAGTATCCCCAAGTGTTTAAGTTGCCTGGTGAGAGTGTGTGAGGTTAGGCCAATATACACTCAACCACACACATAAATATATTCTTACACTCAGAACTTAATGCTTAAAAGGACTGCCATTTTATTGCCCATGCACAATGAAGACTGACGTTAAGTGTATGTGAGCAAGATCGGAGCCTTGTTAATGACTAATTAGGACAATTTAAGGGGACTGGCTGTGCAGATTAGGTCAGCAGCAGATGGTCAATGGATTTTATATTAAACAATTAATAATTTAAAAACAATTAAAGGGTTCGTTCACCCAAAAATGAAAATTATGTCATTAATGACTCACCCTCAAGTCGTTCCGAGCTTGTAATCGTTCATCTTCAGAATGCAGTTTAAGATATTTTAGATTTCGTCCGAGAGCCATTGTAACTGTATGTACGGTATATTGTTCTTGTCCAGAAAGGAAATAAAGACATCATCAAAGTAGTCCATGTGACACCAGTGGGTTAGTTCGAAATTTTTGAAGCATCGGAAATACATTTTGGTCCAAAAATAACAAAAACTACGACTTTATTCAGCATTGTATCGTCTTCCGGTTCTGTTGTCAATCTGCGTTCTGTGACGTTGATGACGTATATATATAGTGCGTCCGTGTATTCGGGTTCAAAATAATATTGCTAGGTAAAGAAAAGCAGGTCTTCCTCTTTGTCAAAACACTTAGAAAGCTCTCTGATTAAATAAGAATATCTTAAACTGTGTTCCGAAGATAAATGGAGGTCTTACGGGCTTGGAAAGACATGAGGGTGATGCATTAATGACATCATTTTTGATTTTTGGGTGAACTATCCCTTAACCGAATGAATGTCTCACCTTATAAATCTCCCCGCTCTTCCTCTTGCGAGTGGGTCGGGAGATTTTAACAGTAACGGCAGAGTCCTCTCCCTGCCGCTTAAGAGCGAAACGATCCGGCTGCAGAGGGCTGAAGGAAATTTCAAGCTCAGGCCGTGGAAACCTGGAACGCCTGCCTGTTTCCGTGGAGATCTCTGACGAATCTAGCACCAGCGGACAGCTAGCGGACGAAATCTGCGATTTGAAGATTAATATCATCAACTTGATAATCAATGGACTGAGAAAGCTGTGCAAGTAAACTTTTTTTTTTTTTTTTAAAGATGCAGTTTTTCCTCATTGTCGCCATCTCTGTTCGAAGCCTGCAATTGCAGTAATTCATCGCAGTAATTCAGTAATTCAATTAATTGTAATTCAATTAATACATCGCAGTTAGTCAGTTTTCATTCATTTTTTCTTGTCATTTTAAGTTTAAAATGGTCAAAAGGTGTGCATGGGGTACATGCAACTTCGACACTAGGTTCCTGAGAGGCTGGACGACGGTGTGTATTAAATAAAAAATGGAACAGAAAGTAATTGTGATTCCCCATATTCACAATGAAAAGTTAACCAGGTAGGGTGTATTTCTGTTGTACCTGACTGGTGACAGATCCTCTGTTTCTGCTCGTGTTTTTGAGTGTACTGGTGTTCAGAGGCTTCACATCAGTCAATTCTTCTTCCATCGTCTAGCATAACAATTAAGAGATGGTCAATAAACATTCCTCACTCTCTATATAATTACCAACTCGATTTATTTGCACAGCTATGTCTAATAAACAACACATATCACCACAGGTTGGTACAAATACTGTATAGATTGAGAGCTCCCTGAATGATTACATGTGTTCAAAACCGTTTGGGGATAGATTTCTATGGAAGGCATTGATGTACCAAGAACTAAAAAGTAATAAAGGCCAGTTTCTATTCTGACTATAATTATACAATATTACAATCCATAAAAAAGCTCAATTCATATAGCTCTCAGTTCTTCCAAGCATACAGTCAACAATCTGAGCTGAATTATATGAAATAAAAAAAGGATTGTTTGAAGGATACGGCCACAATTTACTTAGCAGTGTGTTTTGTACAAATGCCAACATTCAAAGTAAAGCCACTTCAGCCTTTTGACAGTGATTCTATTTATCATATGCAGATGAATCAAAGGCAACAGGTGAATTGGCAGTAATAAGACACATGTTTCTGACCTGGGTTGATGAGTTTCTGCGAAGTTTGGCATCCATGACACTGATACTGAGCAGTTCCTTCAGTTTCTGAATCTCTGCATCCTTTGCAGTCAGCTCTGCCTGCAGTGCCTCGGTCCTGCTGTCCTCAGTGACCTTCTAAGACAGAGACATAGTGTTAAAGGGTAATTCCACCGGTGGAGACATGAATGTGTATTGAATGTGGGTCATATATGTAGAAGAATAGTATCATAACTTTCTAATTTGGGTCCTTCGTGGCTGATAAAAAGGCAAAAAAAAAACCTTTTTAGTGCTTGTGGATTGTAGACAACAATCATCATAGTGCATTGCAATGCTCAGCAGGCCACTCCCACTACTCCGCCCATCAACGTAGACTAACGTTGAGCTCCACTCTACGCTACCGCCCGGAAATCATTTCGCACAGTGAAATCAGATAATGCGCTAATAATATATGACAACGTAAGAGCGTCAAGGCGGCACCCGCGCCATCAGCCAATAGATTGGCGTGATTTTATATGGGCTTCAAACGATCGCCACACTTACTCTGACGCGTAATTTTACATGTGAAGCCAAACGCGTCAAGTATAAACAAGGCTTTATGGAGTGAGAGCGCACTGAGATTTATATGAGAGAGAGACAGAAGAATTATAATATATATACATACAATTATAGCATTAATTATTATTTTAGCTCTTTTATGATGGCAAGCAATAAAAGATTTACGGTGGAACAAGCTCTGGAACAATTACTGGGAAAGTGATGAGGAGAAACCATTGCTTAGAAAATTCTAAGCATTCCTAAGAAAAACACCTGGGACCATTTGTAAATAAAGTCAGATTTGTCATTGTTCTTTACACATTGTATTTAACAATTACACATGTCTGTCAAGCAGGCTTTAACAAATATATTTTTTGTTCAAAATCTATTCACTATTGTTGCGAGATTTTCAGAAATAAATGACAAAAATTTCAGTTTTTGAAATTGTCTAGTATATTGTACATGTTTCACTCACACTTCCTTTATAAACACTTTACATGCATGCTTATGTTAGCTTAGGGTCTTATGAATCAATAGATACCAAACAAAGAGTGCCATCTCCATTACAAATAATATTACAAAAAGCCCAAATGTAAAAAATAGAGAAAACGGACAAAAAAGGGCTTAGTCCCCAGAGGGTTAAAAGAGTTTCTGTAGTGTAGATGGTGAGATCTGTAACCAACACTGACCTCTGGTGTTTGGGAGGTGTTACTGGACTGTAGGATCTTGATCTGTTGGTCTTTCTCTGCATTGGACATGATGAGTTTCTTCAGCTGAACCTCCAGAGCTGAGACAAGTGTGTCTCTCTCTTTTCTCCAGCTTTCCATCTCTTCATCACGGGCAGCAAGACATGCAGACAGAGACTCCTAATTGACATATAACAAAAGAGTCATTCTCTTTTTAACTAAAATAACTGTCTGATATTGTCTCTGGAAACACACACTGCTCTTTACCATTTCAGCCTGTTGGCGGGCATGCCGCTCTCGATCATCAGCAAATCGTCTCATGTCCTGGTTCCTCCTTTCCTCAGCCTCTTTAGCCTGACCAATTAGAGCCAACTTCTCCTCCATCCACTTCCTGCGCTCTGCCTGGTGCTTCTCATTGGCCAGCTACAATCATGAACACCGAACAAACACACTATAAGACCATGAGCACACAATTCCTCTTACAGTTGAAGAGAAATTGAGAAAATATTTGGACACCAGACCTGCAAGCTCTCCTGGGCCTGAGTGGTCTGTTGTTTGGCCTGTAAAATGTCATCAGAGATCGGTCTAGAATCTCTCCTGTTCCTCTGTTCAGGAAGCGTTGCTCTTAACCTCACCAATTCTGAAAATAAAATACAGTGATGTCAAAAATCTGAGACCATACTGAAAAACAGGAATTCAATATCTACCATGAATTCATTCATTATAAAGGTTATTAATTTTAAATTTTGGATGATGGACAAGTATAATAAATATTTAAGATTGTGCACTTATTCTAGGTCACAATCAAATAAATGCATTGTTGACACTGGTCAAGTGAACTCTCTCATACAGATCAGACGGTCAGATGTTCTTTGAATCATATCAAATCATGCTGGAAAACATTATCAAATGTTGCTGTCAATAAAGCAAAATGAGGACACACCAAATACTAAGATAGTTCAGAAATTGTTGAAATTGTTACATTTTTCTATTAAACTTGATTTAAATTGTTACATAAAATGTGCATCTTTTTGTTTTTTTCTTTTTCTTTTTACAATTATTACATTAGAATAAGCAACACTGAAATACATGTCATATATACACATTAAACTTTTTTTTCTGTGTATAGTATATACCGGTAATCCTTTTTTAATTGTATATTACAATACCTTAAGGTATCATGAATGCAATATTGTCCATGTAATCATATACCCTGAGTGAGCTCATTTATCTGAGTATCTCTGTTGTCCAGCTCCAGGTCCAGCTGTGTCTGTGTTTCCTCCTGTTCTGTCAGAGCCAAACGCATGTTCTCAATAACATGCTCACGCTCTTGCAAATCTGAAGAAACCATCAACAAAAATGAACATTCATTACCATGATGTTGCTATAACCTGGGTTTCCCTATACTACCTTGTCACAGTTTTGTTTTATAAGTCTAACTATCGAGATTTTCAAGACTATCGAACTATCGAGAATAACTAGATGGAACTTTTTGTACACCACATACAAACCACTGAAATTAGTTGATATATGTTTTTGTTTTTTTTTTCAGAAAAACCACATCTCACCGTTTACTTGCATTTGATTAGAGTGCAGTCTTGACTTCTGCAAAATGGTGGACGTGTTGACGTATCGCAGCAACGTTCCAAAATGGCCAATAGGGCGTCTATGTATTTATTATGTCTATAATTGAAACGAT
Source organism: Cyprinella lutrensis (assembly GCA_027497675.1). Lineage (NCBI taxonomy): Eukaryota > Metazoa > Chordata > Actinopteri > Cypriniformes > Leuciscidae > Cyprinella > Cyprinella lutrensis. Next base: position 13,694,845 of record JAOTRC010000013.1, read on the forward strand.
TGGCTATGAGCTATGCAGGCGTATTTGATAGACATTCTCAGCACCCAATAAATAGCTCTGGGCATTCGTATACCACGCCTCAAATACGTAAATATTAAAATATGAACTAAAATATTAAAAATAAATGACATCCATATTGGTCACACTCATGCAGATACATGGAAATAAACAAAAGATACCTTTACATGCTTTCTGATAGAGCAACAGATTCTCATTTGACTTAGATTCAGAGGATCGTTCCTGTTTTAGAAGAAAGAGAAAATATTCAAGTCACATGGCAATTTCAGTAAATGTGGTTTTAGGTATTCATTGCTGGATGGTGCTTACAGCTTTCAGCTGGTTGATGATGCGGTCCCTGTTGGCAATCTCATTCTGGAGCTGCACTTTAATCTTTTCTAGATCACTGAGCTTCAGTCGTAGAGATTTCTCAGAATCTCTCATGGAGGAGATCTATATCAAACAACATAAGGAGATTTAGCACACGTCAGTAACAGTTAGATTACATTCAAGCTCTGCTCTGACACGTTTCAGCCCGGACAGTACAGACATTTGAATGAGTGAAGAATGAGTTCACACCTCCTTCTGGACCTGTTGAATCTGTTTCTTCGAGTCACCAAGTTTTTCCCGAAGATCAGATGAATCATCTTCCCTTCGGCGTAGATCAACAGCAAGACTGCTCATCTTACACTCCACAGTTTTAATCTCCTCTTTTAACCTGAGAGATGAAAAACCACATACACACAAAATGAATAACAATTAAAAAAAAAAAAGGTCTGAGACAAAAGTATTGATAAATTGTAGTCTGATTAATTGCCCAGTTTTTTATATAACCCTCTCTAGATATTGACATTAGCTAATGAAAAATCTATGTTGATAAGCTAGTTAAAAACTAAAAAAAAATAGACCACTCATCTGACAGAATAGTTTACACATAATCCCTGTTAAGAATATACTTGTCTTCTCATGCTTATTCAGAAAGAACAAAAAAAAACAACGCAAATGCTTTCAAACTACCAAAATAAATCAATGTCTTCTTGTGTGTGGTAATGGGATGATAATTTATCTAACAAAAGCTGCAATCTTGAGCATAAAAAATTCTCAAAATGTTAAATACTTTCCTAAACACTTCGTATTAATCAAACAAATCATCACTGCTTATACAAAAGCTGCTAAAGTCAGTTCTGAAGACATAAATCTCTGTTTTAATCAACATTAAAAGCAATTTATTTAAATTCTAAGGAACATTTACAGATGAAAATCTAAAATTTTCTAATTTCTGCACCACTAGTTCTAATATAATAATATATATTTTTTTGGTATTTTACTTATTTTTAAAATTACACTACCATTCGAAAGTTTTGTAAGTATCTTATACATACCCGAGGCTTCTTTTCTTTGATCAAAACAATTTTCAAAAAAAGACACAACAGTAAAACGGTGAAACGTTAAAACAACTGTTTTCTATTTTAATGTGTGAATTTTTTATTTCTATGATGGCAAAGCTGATTAACAGTCATTATTCCAGTCTTCAGTATCAACTGATCGTCCGGGAATAATTGTAATATTTTAATGTGACATTAACAATTATTAATGTGGAAAATAGTTGCGCAACTTAACATTTTTTTGTGGGAACCATGAACCTTTTTTTCAGGATTCTTTGATGAATAAAGTTTTAAAACAGCATTCAGTCGAAATATAATTGTTTTTGTAACAATGTAAAAGTCTTTACTGTCATTTTTGACCAATATAATGCACCACTGCTAAATGTAAAGTATTAATTTCTTTTAACTTTTGAATGGTATTGGCTAAAAAAAAATAAATGTAAAATACAAAAATAATAGTACGTTTGGCAACAGTAATATAATTGGACTGATTTTGCAGGGTGGTTTAATGTGACTTGTGTTTTAGGAAACTGTATTATAACTCAAGAGGAAAATAACTGACCGGTTAATCTCTTCTTGTTTCTTCTGTAGATCTGTATCTTTCTGAGCGATGGCCTCCTCTGCCACAGCCAGCAGCTCTCTCCTTCTCTCCACCTCCCTCCTGCGGGCCTCTTGCACCGCTTGTGTCTCCTCCTCCTCCAGACGATCCTCTGCTTCCTTCAGTCTCTTCTGCAGGACTGAAAGCTGAGCCTCCTTTGATATTAGGGCTTTCTCCCTCTGTGCAAGTTCAGCCTCCTTTTCAGACAGCATGTTTATTTCACTATCGATCACTCTGCTTTTAGATCCAAGAGTGTTAGGGTTTGTCAGCCCCACCTCCCCATCTTTAGACAGAGGTGCCGTATCTTTCTCCACCTCTTTCTGTAGGCATCCGATCTTCTTCTCTAGTTCAGCTTCGACACCACGAAGGGTGGCAACCTCAGTCTGCAGGTCAGAGTTGACTTTTTTGAGGTCATCAAAGTCAGCTGATGAATTTTTAGACTGAAGCGAAGCAAATGTTTCAGCCTCCTTTTTTAGTAGTGTAATTTCTTGTTCAAGTGTCAAAATGTGTTTGTTCTTTTCTCCCAGTTCCTGATCTTGCTGATCCATTTGTGATTTGGCAGCAGAAAGTTCTTTCAAAAGTTCTGTAGTGTTGATAGAACTGGACACAACTTCCACCTTCAAATTCCTGCAATCCATTGTCATATGTTTGGTTTCCAAGGATGTCTGAAAAAGCCTCTCTGATGGAATGTGTTCCTGTGAATTTCTCTCTTCCAGTTTAGACTTCAGATCTTGTATGCAAACTTCTAATGTGTGGCATTCCTGCTCCAGTTCTGTGATCTGCTTGTCTTTCAGTTTGGATTCAACAAGGCAACACTCCAGCTGACCTTTGACCTCAAGAAAGGCGGAGTCTTGACACTCATTATCTGCAACATCATCTTGGACCTTAAAGTCCTCCAGGGGACCTATGAAGAATGGAGAGCTTTGAGCTTTCTGTGACATGCAATAATATGATATTTATCTGTGTGCTTAATATAAATTGTTTTAATTTCAAAATAGTTTGGTACAACCAGGTATTTAAAATGTATTGCTACTGGCCTAGCAACAAAGCCAGTAATTATTTGATCTAAATTGCACTAGTCTTTACTTACATATGGGGTGTGAAATAAATTTTCAATTTGATTTCATTCTGAAGATGAAAGAGGGGCACTTAAATGTGAAATCACTCAGTCTTGAGAGCCTTTATGCACAGGAAACACCTCATGTGCCTCGGATGCTTTGATACTATGATTACATTTCTTTTACTCTCATTTTTTTTAATATTAAAGTGAAGCAACCTTTGTCCAATTTATATGACTTACAGTGCTTTTAATTTTGTGCAATGCTCTCCGTGCATAAAATGAATATGCTTCTTTATTCAGTAGAGCTCATAAAAACAATACACTTCACAAAAGTACTTTGAGCTACAGGGCTTTTCAAGCACTGTGGTAACTTTTGTCTAAAAAAACAAACAAAAACAAAACACATGTATAATGATTATTTCTTTATGCTTGAGACCCTTTTTCGAGCGTGGAGGTATCGTCGTCCTTTGACCCGATTCTCTCGGTTGGCCCCTCTGGTTGTGACAAAAGCTGGGAGGCACTTTTCAGCAACTGGGACGGAGTCTATACCTTTCTTGAGTGGAGGCTGTCCATCAAGCCCCTCTCCTTCCTGACGCCGCTTTCTGGTTTCAGGCCGGGCACTGGGCTGCTGCTCTGAGCAGGTACAATTGTGATTAAGTTGGATGATCTCCTTTTTCTAGTTATCCAGAAACAAAAGAGAAAAAAAAGGCTAAAATTTGAATCAGTTAGTAACTGTATTAAAGGAACAGTAAACCCAAAATTACAATTCTGTCATCACTTTTTCACCCATATATTGTTCTAAACCATTTACTCATTTTGAGGAAAAAATATTTTAGATTGTATATAGATATTTTCTACACAACGGTTTATTGTGATGATGGGCTGTCAAGCTTCAAATAGGATCAATACCATGAAAGGATGAGTTAATAATGACAATTGTATTTTTTTTTTTTTGTTTTTGTTTTTTTTGGGATAAAATATCCCTTTAACCATTACCAAAAGTTACACTAATGTTCAAAAGTTTATATTTTTATATAAATATATTTTAATGTATTCATGTTTATGCATTTAAATAACATTATAAAAGATTTCCATTTCACATAAAGGATGTTTTCTGTTGAACTTTATATTAAAAGAATCCTGGAGGGAGAAAAATAAAATCTCAACAACTGATATTAAGCAAAACTGTTTTTAACATTGATAAGAAATGTTTCTTTAGCACCAAATCAGCATATTAGAATGATTTCTGAAGTATAGTGCGACACTGAACTTTGGAATAATGGTTGCTGAAAATTCACTTTTGCTTTCGCAGGAATAAATGAAATTTTAAAATATAAAATCAGCGGGGTTTTTTTTAATCAAATAAATGCAGGGTTGAAGAGCATAAGAGACTACTTTCAAAATCATTTCAAAATCTTACCGACCCCAAACTTCTGAAAGGTAGTCTACATCCAATTATTTTGAACATTGGAAAACAATGTCTAGACGTTCACACTCACATTACTGTTTTCAGCATGTTGGTCAAGAGCTGTCTTGAGTTTAGAAACCATCTCATCCTTCTGTCTGCACATTTCACTTAGATCTGATTCCCTTTGCCTATGGCTCTCCAGAGCCTAAAAGCAGCAGAACAAGCCAAAACATCACTACAAGTTTTTTACAATTTCTGAAGAAAACAAAAAAAAAGGGGGTGCTTGCTTATGCAAAACCCACAGTGATGCATAGCATAACCTCACAGTCTGGACTTCATATTTGTGCGTGTTAAAATGGAAGAGGCATTTTACAAGTTTACCTTCTTAACCTCCTCCAGTTCATCTGCTATTCGGCTCTGGGTTTCAATCTCTGTGAGGGAGTATGAGGCTTGATGTTAGATCAAGGGATTAGGAAGCCTGGTAAGTTGGGAGTATGAACACTAAGCAAGTGTATTGTGCTTACAGTTTTACAATAAAAACATCTGCGTCTCAAAATACAGGGTTCCCACTCTTTCTGGCGAATGAATTTCCATGACTTTTCCAAGAAATTTTTTTTTGGTCATTGGTCTCACAAAAAGCATTTTCTTGCTGAAGAATATTATAAAAAGGTAAACCTTTTAAGACTTAAACAACTTTTGGAAGGATAAAAAAAAAACATTTTGAAATTCCCTGAAATTTGCAGGTTCTCCAGAACAGTGGGAACCCTAAATTGAGAAAAATATTAAACAAACAAGGGGTAGGGGATGCAGAGATGCATATTTCTGTGGAAGTGTGCAGGTGGAGATTTGATGTAAGTCAGCTCATCGGCAAGGTTTTCTCACCCTTTGATTTGAGTGACAGCTGATTCTGAGTTTCAATGAGCAGTTCTGAAAGTTCTGTGACCTTTTTCTCAAGGTCATGCAGCTTTGTAGAGACTGTAGGGTCAGAGGTCACCAAGCAAGACTGGGCAGCCAGGGCATCCTGTCTGATTTCAGCCAGGTCACTGCTCATAGAGTCATACATGCTGTCTAGAGAGACATGGTTTTCCTCCTACACACAAATTCACATCTACAATTACTATTCCCTAATGAAATATGATAATCTTTCAAAGAAAGTGCTTATATAACCTTGAATATCTATTCTGAAAGCATGTCTGAACCTCTGATTTTGTCGACGTTGAAACCATGCTGTCGTCCTCCACAGCTGTTTTTCCCACCAACTTTTTGAGAATCTCCAGCCTCCTTTCACACCGTTCTTCAATCAGCTCCCTCTCTCTGGATATGCGCTCACTAAAATGAAAAAAAGACATAGAAAGCCGTCAGGGTCATCATAAAGCAGGACCTGTAATTTGTTATAATTATACATAATTGAACATGCAAGCCTGTGATCTCTGACCTGTAATCTTCCTGCATCTGGGAAATCAGCTCAGAGAACTCTTTTGTAACCTCATCCCGAACATGCGCCTCGAGAGCTAAGTGTTCTAATTTCTCCTTCCTCAACTGCTGCTGAATCGACTCTATGAACTGCAGCTGGGCCTTTACATACAAATTCAAAACATTAATGCAGAAACCTCATTGTTATACAAACAAAATCATGCAGTAAAAATAATTCTTGTGCGATGCTTGTTGAAGTTATGAATGATTTGGACGAACCCTAAAATTACCATAGATCTGCCAAAACTCACCTCATAAACCTTTTTATCAAGCAGCACAGTCTCTTTCCCTTCATCCTCAGAGTCCTGTATAGTGTCCTCCATTTCACTCCCCTCTTCATCCCACCCCTCCTCAGCATCAGAATCTTCCTGGACATCCTCAAGGCTGGTGTCCCATCGTACAAGCGAGCTGCGTCGCATTTCCCGTCGATCAACATTGTTGATAATGAAGGACACCTCTCTGGCACTCCTTTTCACCACTACTGGAACGTTCTTAGTGGTGATGACCACCACCTGAAAAACAAGACAGAACTGTTCATTAACACAACTACAAGTAAACTTTCAGCAGAGAAAGAAAAAAATAAAATACAAATTGGAGTAATGTCAAGAAACATGACAAACGTGGGAAAGCAATAAAACAGTTTTAAAGGGATAGTTCACCCAAAAATGAAAATTGATTACTTAAGTCATTTCAAACCCATGAGACTTTTCATTACAAATATAACCAAGAATGAAACCTGAGATTTCTGTCGCTCCTAAAGCGCCGTCTGCTGGCACCTATTTGTAAACAGCTTTGCAAACCTGTATTAATACTAGTGTGGATTTTTTTCTACAATATTCACTCATGACAGTAAAATAGGACATTCTAAGTCAATCTACAGCAGTATTTCCTCTCTCACTCAGTAAAAAATGTGGTTGACACAGTCATGCTTAGGAAAAAAAAAAACTGTCCGAAAAATACAGTGAAACCGGTATAAATTAGAAAAATACCATGATATGGATTTTTGCTCATACAGCCCAGCACTTTTACATACCTTTTGAGCTACGGCAGAGAACTTGAGCACATTGAGCGTCTCATCATACATGGAGGCGCACTGGTTGATGTTTACAATCATACAGGCTTTGCCCCGGCCTGTAAAGTATCCCTGCAGATAGTGAGTGAGTTTGCTCTCTCTGAATGGAACGTGCTGTCTAAAAGGACAAAGAGTGATTAAAAACACAAAGAAATGGGAGAATAAAAGAAAAGAAAAAGTCACTAGCATACTTGGCCTGCTGGTTATTTCTGAGTGCATTGATGCATTTTCCCAGACTGAGCAGAGAGGTGTTGATGTTTCCCGCCTCTTTCAGCCGTTCGCCTTTATTTTGTGTCTTAGCACATCGCTCCGATCCAGCCAGATCACACAATGCCAGCCTGGAACCAGAGTACATACTTTTACAAAACTTTCTGAAACGCAACACAAACACCCTGCAGAGAGCTCAGGCCGGAACACACAGACTCACTCGCTGACTGACTCCACTCGGGGTATTCCCACATCCTCCACCTTCAGGATCCGGACAGAGAAAATACTGTGGCTAAAAATTGAACAAAGAGAGACAAAGTCAGAATAACAGAGCCATACAGAATCCACCACATTAAAACAGATAAGCACCAGGAAGGAATTTGTACCTCCTGCTGGAAAGCAGGTTGAGTTTAGTACTGGAGATGCTCTGATTCCTTTTCCCAAGTTTCATCACTTTTAAGGCTTCATCAGCGCTGCTCACTTGAACCCATTTCAGATCTGAAAAATTAACAAAAGAACAATGCAATCTGCATACGCTACATACACAGTTTTATTAATCACCCAACTGAATCACCTATGGAAATGCTATTATTGCTACATTTATTTCTTGTTGCTCTAGCACCAGCACCTGGCCAGTTTTAGCTATTACACATTATTTCCAAACAAACAAACCTGAATGTCACTCCAGTACATTCAAACGAACCCATTTGTAATTATTTTTTTGGAATGATTTAATAAAGAAATGTTACAATGTAATACTCCAGTAGCTCAAACAGTACATGGCAATAGAAAGGCCAATGAAATAAGGGTCAAATGTAAATGAAGACACATTATTGCATTCCTATCCCAGCCTTACAAGCTGGACTCATTTTGTTGTTACATGCAAACCTTTATTGTATCACTTGGGTGCACCATGAGCTCCATCTTAATTTATAGAGAGGGTACAGTAAACGAACAATTTATTGACAGAAAAAACAGCAAATTACAGACGCAGGTGCTCCATTACCTTTGATGAATGAGTTTCCTTTGACGTCTTGACAAAGGCGGAGGTTGGTTCTCCGTGAAGCATTGCTCGCATGCTGTTCTAGCAAGTCGTGAATGTTCTCATTGTAGATCTCGCAGAACGACACCCATATAGAAAACTTAGTGTGATTGTCCATATCTGCAGGCAAACTACTCTCATTCACTACAGAGCTTCTATCACAGAGAGTGGAACCATCTACCAGGAAATCAAAAAAATAGTTTCAGCCAGAAACACAATATAAACAGACTGCCAAGCACAACCTTAGAGATGTGCACACTCTCGTTTTACCTTCAAGATCAGACTGCAAGCTGAGGGAAGACTTCTGTGCATCAGTCTAAAGAGAAGATTAAAGTCAAATGAACACTCCTGTAAAAACTGAGGGTGTTGAACTTATAGCATTATTGTACCTCTTTGAAAAGCTTGAGCAGGTTGCGTTTGCTAACTGCTTCCTCATTTTGCTGGTCTTTGTTGAGTCTGATGAAATCCCGGCACCTCTGGGGTTTCAAGCACATCTGAGTGAAGATGCGTCCATCCAGACTACTGAAGATCATGTTGAGGGAACGTGGCAAGATGCCTGGATCTGTATCTGGACCTAATACATAAACTCAATCAGGACATTATGCGTAAATTTGAATATTTTACTAAAGCAAAACATTGTTAAATTTAGAATGAAAAGGAAAGTCACCCTTTCTATTTACTAAAGGCATCTTAATGATCTTATTTCAAATAATCCGCGAGTAAGTTTCTTTTTTACAAACTTATAATTTTTAATCTTTTTGATGAAATCCGAGAGCTTTCAGTCTCTCTGTTGGGAGCAATGCAATTTACATAATCAAGATCCAGAACGATAGGAAAGACATCAAGAAGTTGTTCTGTGAAAGTGATTTTTGATAATATTTTTATATAAATATTGAGGGTTTTTTGCATAAACAAAGCATTGAAGTTAAACCACCGGAGTCACATGGATTACTTTAATGATGTGTTTCCTATCATTCTGGACCTGTGTAAATAGCATTGTTTAAAATTGAGGGACTGAAAGCTCTTGGATTTAATCAAAAAATATATTCTTTGTCTACTTCTGTTTCATTGTTCTTTTAAATCACCAAGATCATCAATACAGAGTAGACCCTAATTTACAAGATTGTTCTGATCAAAACGGATGTTAATTTATTGACCCTAATACACATTCCTGGCCTTTTTGTGAAACATTCATTAGGTGCACATTGCTTCAATGAAAATAAAATCTTTGTAATTTTTATTAAAATATAGTAACTTTTACCTCTTTTTAGAAAATAATTAAGTGTCAATGCAATAACAAAATATACAAACCAAAAAATGTGAAGGTCTTCCCAGCATTGGTGACACCATATGTGAAGACCAGAGAATTTTGTCCCTCTAAAACATCCTTTACAAGACCCTTGACTGTGCCCTCAAACATATCCTTCTGTGTAGTGTCTGGGCCATAAACCTAAAAATACCACACAATAATATAAACCTTATCTGTCATACAATAGAAAATATGACCATAATTCAAAACAGAGCAGAACTTCCAAACAGAAGAGAATTGTATTTACAAAGATATATTTGTTTGTCAAATTGGTTGTCAAAAAACCACTAGCCAACATAATCAGTCACTATAGACCGTGTGTTGTGATGAATTAGCTTGCCTGAGAGAACTGAAACCGTTGAGCAGTAACTGGCACTGATTTATCACTGAGCCTGGCAGAGAGAGATGATCGTGGAGCTTTGAGAAGCACAGTCTCTGGAGTCTGAATGGTCACACATTCCTTCAAAAACAAAGTGATAAGGCACACCATATCAAAACCCATCTACATTAGGGTTTAAATTTTAGGGGTGCTTGAAATTTGTGAAATACCCCTTAACCATTTTTTTTTACTAATTTTCACCTGTGATTCTCCAATCGCCATTTCAGCTGATGAAAATGGTCTTATTCTAAGATACACCTTCAAATGTTCCTTCTCCAGGTCTGACGGGTCCTACAAAAGAAACATCAAGGCTCCAACCATTTCAAAAATCATACATTTACAAACAGACATTTTCATAAAGTCATGGCCACCTGTCATCTTACCTGGAAACCTGAACACTCACTGAACTCGGACGACAGATTTCTCCTTAGATCTTCCACGACCAACATCTGCGGTCTTGCCGTATCATCCTTTAGCCCCGACTCCATCATTCTGCTCTAAAGAAACATTTAAGACATAAAATTCGGAAAATGAAACAACAGCCTCTCATATATGTATCTGATTTCTTTTATCAACTCTTATGTTAATAAGACCATTTGACATATTAAAGATCCTACTTATTTTTAAACTTTCTCTTATTAACTCTTATGTTAATAAGACCATTTGACATTTTAAAGATCCTACTTGTTTTAAAACTTTCTAAATTACCTTACGTACATTTAAACAGAAAAATGTACACAATATTTTAAGTATCGTCAAGTCTAGGGGGGAATTACACCAGGACTCTCACAAACAGCAGTAAGAACAGCAGATAAGAACAGGTCAGCAAAGCATGCGCATTAAAACAAGATAATTTAGTTGACTTACAGGCTGTCAAAAGACAGAGTGTGTGCTATGTTGTGTTTGACTTCGGTTAATGTGTTTTATTTGTGTTGTCTCGTCTCCCAAACTGTCGCGCGTACTTATTTTCAAATCCCACCAATCGGATAAGGGAGAGCAGCAGCAAAGGCTGCTGGGAGCAAGTGCTCGTGCACGTCATTGTGGCGTTATAAATGCGCAGATGCTAGATTTGTGTGCGCATTTCTCAGATGTTGCAGATTTTACACATTTGTTTAGTTTGGTTTGGCTTTTAGAGTGGTTATTTATTTTATTTCTGTCTTTTGTTCTATTTTCTATGGAAGCTTATGTGTAGCATTATTCAATTTGAAATGTAATATGCAAAATGACAATCCAATATGTAAAAAGACATTGCATTTTGTATTTAAATTTACATTTTACATTAGCTACCATTCTAGCAATGTTTGGTGCAAAATGAAAATGAAATGACATTATTTACATTTGCCATTTCATACACTAGTTGTGCATATTGAAACGCTTTAAGTGGCAAAAAGAAAATGCATTACAGAAATGATTAGATATGTAACATGTTCAAGCAAAAACTGTGGCAAAATGATTATTTGCTATTTTTATTAATTGCATTTACACTCACATTCAAGACACTCGCGAATCGCGCTTGCATTTTCATGAAATGCGCCGCAATGTTCATGTGCACTTTGAAAATGCATTCCGAGCCAATCACGCCCCCTCCTGGCCTGTCAATCACTGCATCAAGGCGGATTGATAGATTGCGGGGCATTGATAGATTGCGGGGCATAAATCTCTTAAAGGGATAGTTCACCCAAAAATTAGAATTCTATCATCATTTATAAAAGTAGTTATTTCTCCACAAGGAAATAACTACTTTTATGTTATTTTCAATTATTCAGTCACCCATTTGAAATGCTTAAACTTTAACAAATGCAAAGGTTTGTTAAAAAGTCATCTCTGATGCGTAATTGTTAAAAAAACTCTCTTTTTTATTTTGTCTTAACATTTGATTGTATACATTTTAGTTACTTATTAAAAGTACGCCTACACTAACCCGAGAGAAGGAAAGGGAGCCAAAAAGAACAATTAACTCCCCCACCCCCATTACCCCCCTCTGGGGTAAATCGCTGTTCCGTTATCTCCTGTCCCGATCATAGACAGCCCGATCCCGATGGGATTGATCAGGGAACTCAAACAAACTGTGAGGGCAGGGGCTTAAAATTAAATATATTTCATGTTTCTCATGGATTTTCAAACATGTCATTAGCCAAAAAAGTAAGTTACAAGAAATTAACTCAGGGCGTATTTTTACCTGGCTATCACCTCTGCAAAACCAATTTCGGAATTGCGAGTTCTTATTTCACAATAGACTTTATAGCTTACAATTCTGACTTCAAAAGTCGAAATTATCCTTTAAATTGATATATTCCATGGCGGACAAGTATTTGACCAAAAGAGAGTTTGGTTTGCTCGAGACGAACTTCAATAGATTGTGTCCCGAAAACTTCTTTCTGAATTTCCATTTAACGTTAACAGTGAGTGAAACCCTCTGAAAGTCACAGTATAATAATAATTTGCACACAGAGTGGAGTGAGAGTGAACCATGGTAAATATCTTACCAGGACAGCGAGTTTAGACCAAGCAGCCCCCCTACTTCCACCTCACGTTGGCTGGCTGTAGTTTCCGCCCTGTTGATCTGTCCAAGAGCGCGCGCACGCCCCGCAGTGATGCAGAGCCATGTGCGCCAATGTGTACCACACTTTGGAGGAGAGCAGTGCTTATTTCTGATCTTCGTCTGTTCCAGATTTTGTAAGCTGGGAAATATGTTGCAGAGTAAGTGCACTTCTTTTTGACCATTTCGAAAGCTCAGTCATGAATTTTATTGTTTGTATGTTGTTAAGAAAAACTCCCTAAGTGATAGTAACATTATTCTTCTCATATGCTAATTCATAATTATTTGAGCTTGTACCTTCATTGATCCAGAATTATGTTTACAAGTTCACTCTTCTCTTCTGACCTCTGCTGGTTACAACTTTTCAATTGCTATTTATTTTGTTTCACTTACAATATAGTGCATAGTAGCCAACATTAATTTATTTATTGATAATTGTAACTAAAGTATATAATATCAGATGAAAACAACTGCTTAATATTTTTGTGGAAACTGTAATACAGTTTTTTTTGATGATGAAACCTATAGAAAAACTTTTATTTACATATCGCTTTTTACAATATATATTATATCAAAGCAGATTCACGGTGATAACATGAAAATAATACAACAAAGTTTGTTTCTAGTTGAAAATTAAGGAAGGCAAATCAATAATATTGTTGAATATTAAATGTCCCCAACTAAGCAAGCCAAAAGCCAAGGCAACAGTGGCAAGGAACCAAA
>JAOTRC010000013.1:13708136-13720828 GCA_027497675.1 Cyprinella lutrensis
CGAGCGGTTTGTGTGAGAAAACGAACAGTATTTATATAGTTTTTACCTCTTGTTAACAGCCGTCGAACTGATCTGAATCAGATGTCCAACTGAACCGTCTCCAGACGTTACTTTTTTTAATTTTATTTTTTATTATGCTTCCAAACAAACAAAGATGACATTCATAGCACATAGCATACGAATCTGTTACAAAATAGCATACAAATCTGTTACAAAATTGCAAACATATCTGTACAAAATATGACAACAATATGTACAGAGTCATCTTAACACAAGTGTGTGACTATCTTAAACAAAACAGAAGAGGAAAGAGACAATAAATAAATAAAATGAGGGTCAAGAGGGCAAGATGTTCTATACAAAATTTAGAGTAGGTCTAACCAAATTAAAGTCATTACAAAATAAAAGTGCTTTTATTGCTTTCTTATTTATTGAGGATGAGATGGTGTTAAGGTACATTTCAAACTCTTTAAAAAAAAACTATAAAGATTGATTTATTGTTGGAGAATTTTCATTTATGAATATAGAATTTCCCAATAAAATAAATTAAATTGGTGTCTCCAGACGTTAGTGATCTCTCGCGCATCTACATCACGCATTGTTTACACAGAGATTTCGGAATTTTTAACTTTCACTAAACATATTAAGATATACGGGAAATCGCAATGAAAGACGATTTTGATATATCTAAATATGTTTAGTGAGACGTAAACCTTCCGAAATCTCAGTGTAAACAATGCGTGACCACTTCCGTTCCGGTGTAACGTCTGGAGACGGTTCAGTTCGGTTCAGTTGGACATCTGATTCAGAGTACGACGGATGTTAAAAAGAGGTAAAAACTATACAAATACTGTTCGTTTTCTCACACAAACCGCTCGTTTCGTGTCTTAGGCCATCAGTGTGTACTTACATTCACAAGTCATTAAATAATGTTTAATTTTGACTTCTCTGTGCATGTTCTTTGAGGTGGACCCCCTAAAACTGCATTATAGGACTGACAGACAAGAACGGTTTGACCAAAAAATGTCAAAATTAAAAATGCTGTGGAAAAAAAGACACCTACATTTTGGATGCCCTTGAGGTAAGCTAAAACATATCAAAAATTCATTTCAAAGTGAACTATCCCTTGAAGTATGGTATTGGTAACAAATTGTCCTCACCGCCCAATTAAGATAAAAGTGTGAACATGCTTCAAAGTGTTCAAGGGAAATATATCTAACCAAAGCGGTCATCTACAGTGTATCAGATCAAAAATACAGCTTCGTTTTGCAAACACGGATGAGGCCCTCAAAGATTGGTGTAACTTGTTATAACAGCAAGCTACAAAACTAGCTGCCAGTTACAGCGGTCTTGTATATTGAAGAAGCAACACCACAGAATATGTGTATTAATTTGTATTGTGGAAGGTAGTTGAGGGGTCATCTTGGTGTTTTTCCTCTGAAAGGTGACTTTCACTCCTCTTGCTGTGCAGTAGTCAGTTGCTCTGAATGTTGTTTTGCTGAAAGCCGCTTGGTTGTTGGAGTCATGTGTCTCTGAGAAACTAGCTGTTCATGTCCTGTTTGCCACTTTTGGCAGTAAGCTTCCATATATTGCCAGCAATTAGCGTCATCATTAAGTAAATTGAAAAGTACTGTTCAGAAAGAAAGAAAGAAAGAAAGAAAGAAAGAAAACATTCAAAATAAAAGTTGTTCATCTGGCTTTGGTTCTTCCTCTTCATTAAAGTTATTCAGGATGTTTTTCACTCCTTTTTGCCATGAAAGCAGAGTCTCCATCGGTGTCTTTCCATCCTGTAAATGACAGACCAGTTTAAGAATATATCCATTAAAAATATACCTATTCAAACAGATATATTTATACAGCTAAGACTTCCAAGGAATTAGGCATGAGACGATTCTTTCATTGTTCCTTTATAATTCCCTTTTTATGCATATCTTGCTTCTTAAATTTTACAATGAGAAAAATCAGCATCGGGGCATTAAAGGGTTAGTGACCCCAAAATGAAAATTCTGTCAGTAATTACTCACCGTCATGTTGTTCCAACCCCATAAGACACAATGTCCCTTTACACGTAATCCTGTAGTAACTCAATCAGTCTCTAGATCACCATGCACAGAGTTAAGATTGTATGTACCCTGATTGAACTTACACTGTTTTTGGCATTTAGACTGGCTCCATACATCATCAGCAATTTTATCATTTTAAATCTATTTATCCTCACTGCGTCGTGCATTGGTGTGTCTCCATCCTACACAAGCACAAAACATTAGCATTAGAGAAGAGAGCAACATGTGGGACAATGCATGTTTAAAAGAAAAAAGTCACTTTTCCTCAAGACTATAGTGTCATGTTAATATTACATATTAAAATTACCATATTAAAGCTTCTGAATGTTATGGAAATAATGTGCACAAAGAATTCCTACCCTGTCTTTAGCATTGACATCCGCTCCACAGTGAATTAGATGCTCAGCACAGTCATAATGTCCCGTCCGAACTGCAACATGGAGGGGAGTACTGCATAGCTGAAGATTAACAAGAAGAGTTTTAGTTAGTGCACCTAGTGCTGAGAGGGCAAACTACAGTGCCAACCCAGAGGTGCGAATTGAAAACTTTAAGCACAAGAAGGATACATAATGCTTTATCATTGCTTGCTACAGTACATAAACTATAGCATGTCGAGCTTTAGAATGATATGTGAATGTAATTATCACTGTCCAAAGACCATCTGGTGTCATTTGCTAACAGGAGCTTTATATCTATACCTTGTCTCTAGTGTTCAATTTGGCTCCATTATTTAAAAGCAGCTCCAAAGCATGCAGGCTTCCACCTCTACAGGCCCAGTGCACAGCTGAGGCATCCAGCTATGATCATGATTAAAAAAAACACATCTCAGGATTATAATATAAAATAAATGTGAGGAAATAATCTTGTAGCTCTGGTGTAAAAGTCACATCAGCCATCTGTGCTACCTTGTCTTTTTGATCCATGGATGCTCCACTCTCCAGGAGCTTCTGCATGATCTCTGTGTGACCTTGTGCACTGGCTTTGTGCAGAGCTGAGCGTTTAAACTGAGAGAGAGAACAAGTGAGAGTCAGAGTTGTTATTGTTAACTAAAAATAAAAACTAATTGAAATAAAGAGGGAAATTATAATATATATATATATCAGGTAACCTTCCAAAATGTAAAAAAAAAAATATTCAGACACCAGATATAATGTTTTATATTTTTTACTAGTGGGTGCAGGACACTAGTTCACTGAGGATAGCAAAATAAAGTAAACTGTGACATATTATACCCAAAAAGTCTTCATACAGTGGACTACCAGTAAAATTTATAAAAAATTGCGACCAATTTATTATATTGACACTTTGACCTGACCATGTTTTGTTAGCCGACCAAGTGTTTTTTTTTCTTTAATTGCTAATGCGACCTTTTAACGTCACAGACTGAACAAAATTAAGCATTGTTTAGTAATTTGTTGACCTAAATTGGTATTTAGCTGTCAGCTGACAGCTATTCAGTCTAATTAATTTGTGAGACATTAAGAGAAGGATGTCCAAAACCAGTGACATTTCGACTGATTTGATAACTCTGAGTTCTTGTAGAAATGTTGAAGGTGTCTGAATAAATTGGTAACGCTTCCTTTTACAGTACAGTACTTACAGTATACTTACAGTGTACTTACCAAGAAAGTACTGGCTAATATAAGGTAAGTACATGTAACAGGGGTAGGTTTAGGGGTAGGTTCTGGGTTAGTACTAGTTATTACCCAGTAATTGTAGTTACTAAAATAAGTACATAGATAGTATTTACATAGGTAACTGGACTGTAAAAGGAAGCGTTACCAATACATTTTGGGTTTAAGGTATATATATATTTTATATTTTTTGTGTTACACACTCACATGATCACAGACATTGGGGTCCCCACCATCTGATAAATATTTTTCAACAACAAGTATTTTATTCTCCATGACAGCCTTTAGGAACAAAGCCTGGTCCACTGTCTCAGGCTGAAAAAAATTTAAGCCAATAATTACACCTCAAATATGTACATTTTAGGGTTTTAAAATGATATAGCGTTATTTGGAGTATATTGTAGAAAGAGTTCCTTACCAGGATATCAGGCTCTGGCTGTTTCTTTAACGCTTGAATCTTCCTTTCCTTTCTCCTCTTCTTCAACTCCAAAATGTTAAAGAGGTCTTCTACGGTTTCTAGTTTTAACTGTCCTGACCGGTCAACCTAAGAAAAACAAAAAGACAATATTTTATGCTACTGTGCGAAAATGTAAAGCCATGTTCTCTTTTATCAAGTTGTAGGCCTATTCATTCTTACATTGAGTTTGAGCTTCTCTTTACTCTGTTTGAGGACTTTCTGGGAGGTTTCATTCAGGTCTTGTTGTGTCTGACACTGAAGACCATCCTGTTTCTCCTGAATGATGCTGGTCTCATATTCCCCTGCAGCGAACGTCTCTGCACAGGCACCTCCTGCCAACTTTCCCTCACCTCTCTTCCCAGTGACCTGTGATTAGATGTGACACCCATAAGTCTTGGAGCACAAGCATCTGTGGTCGGTTACCACAGCTTTTTTTTTCAAGGATTGAACAGCTTCCAGAGAAAGAACAAGTGTGTAGTTTAAAGTAGATGTAATTTGATTTAGTTATTGTGTGGGTGGGATGAAGGGAGTGTTCAGCTGTTTTGAGAACCTAAAAAATAAATAGACACATTTCTGTTGTTTAAAATAGGAAGACTGACCAATGCAGTTGGCTTATTCTAGACATCCGGGAGCCTTCTTAATTGCTGAAAGATATTTAATAACACCACATCACCCCCCATCACCCCCATATTTTTTCTCTTTTCTTATATTCTTTAACGTACAATCTGTTTCTTATATATTCTTTATTTCTTCACCTTCTCTAAGAAAATGTAAGCTCAAACATTTACTTTTCTCTGTCTCTCATTTTTTTTTAATTTTGTTATCTTTTTATTCTACTTTCTTTCTCTTGAGTTATTTCTTTTTCTTATATTCTCCATTTCTTTCAACTGTACAATTGTAGCTTGTAATTGTGAGCAGTGTTATAAGTTAATATATGTATTGATAGCTTTTATTTTTCAGTGTTCTTTTTAGCTTTGGTCGCATTGGATATTAAAGTTAGTTAATTACAATGCACAAGTAATTCAGGGAACCTGTAACCACAAATTAAATAAATGCATGGCTGCAAGTTAAAAAAAGTTTTCATTTAATTAAACATTTCAGGTTCTGTTGACACAATGTCGATTACATTAACGTAATAGTGTAATTTAAATTAAATGTATTGCATTAAATTATTTTTTTAAATTAAGTTGTAACTTAATAATGAAACTGTCTTGATAACTTTGGAAATTGCTTTGCACAGGACTGGATAAGGAGTATAAATGTTAAAAGTAAGGGAAATAGCCTACCTATTGGTGTTTAATGCTGTCAATTGTTTAATTACAAATTATGAAGTTATTGTAACTAACTCAATGTTTGTTGGTTGAATATAATTTAATTCAGAACTAAAAAAGAAAAAGAAAAAAGAAAAGAAAAAAAAGAAAAAAAGAGATGCAAACTGTTGAGCCAACATATTAATTTTTAGAGTGTGTCAACATTAGGACGTGAACGCGGCGCGCTGCATGCATCACCACAAACCTTACCAGCTCTTCAACACGCTGCAGTCCCATGCTATGATCTGAAGTTTCTTTAACTCGTTTAGATGTAAGGCTGCCTGTCAGTAGACGATAGTTCTCTTTTGTGGTAAATTAGAGTCCCAAAGCAATCGGTGTTGTCTGCTCAGCTCCCAGATGGTCTCACCACCACCCTCCATCCATATATATGGTTCCAGACTCTGGCGCCGAACATAAAAAAGTTAGATCATATCCCTAACATTCTCCCCCGCTTTTTCACCGCCCACAAAATTGCAATGACACCTTCATTCATCCTTCCCGAACCTCTGATAAATCTCGTGCGCACGATGACTGCAAGAGCCAGGAACGCGCGGTTTCCGTTCTGGTATGTGGACGGCGCGCACGCTGGCTCACGCTTACCAATAGCTTACAGTAGGCTACTGACCTGCGAACACTGACATGTGTGCAACAGTTGTACAACGGCAAGACTGAAGTCTATTCCGCTCGTGAGAAAAGCAATAAAGCAGTGTGACGTGGCCTTTTTGTCAACCATTTGTAAGCCGACAACTTGTCACTCTTTTCAGGCCTGCTGCTCCAATTAACATTTCTCAGGATAGGTCTATTTTTTAATTCAGCTTCTGTTAAGGCACATATATGATACTTGTCTTGACTCTTGCTTAACAAAAGTTATTTCCCCGGATTTTTTCCGGTAAATAAACAGTTCATCATGGTGTCCGGATAAGTCACAAATGGTAACCATTAGGCGGTTCAGTTCATTTTAAAAATATTATTATTGTAAAATATTATTATTATTGTTAAATGTTAAATATTATATTGTTATTTTAAAAATATATCATCTTTTTGGTCAAGATAATATACAAATAGGCTACAGTATGACAAAGATGCAATAACTTCTAGCCCCAGTCACCTCCATAGAAAAGTAGCTTCAGTAGACCAAATTATAGTCTTCAGTGCAGTATACAATTTATTTGGATGTTTGTTTGTGATGATTATATTTATATTCAAGGACATTAATTTATTTCTGTGCTGTCTGTTTTCACATGGGCTCGTGTCACCATGCGTCCTTTAGCAATCAAGAGCTGTTAACACTCACTATATTAATGGCCGTTATATTTCAAGTCTCCATTGTAACAAATGTTTCAAAAATAATGTGCCAGTCAAGTTGTGCAAGTCTGGCATGAGCATGACAGGTATGGAATGATGTCTGTGAACTTCCTTTCACATGGCAATGCTGTCTGATGACAGTCAGTAACAGGCTTTTAATAGCCTTATGGTAATGACAGAGTGACATAGAGACACCTTTTCACCTCTTATGGACAGAGAGCAATATGTACAGATAAATCTGAGCTGATGTCATCCACCAACAGCCGTGTTTTTGCAGGTGCATGTATCTGCAAGGCGCTGAAGTCCTTCAGCCACAAGCTGAGCAGGTGCAGAATTGCACACAAGTGTGATCACTCACTCAGTGATATGAAGTTTACTGTAAAGAGTGAGGAGCTCAACCAGTCCATCAGCCATAAATCAAAATCAATCTCAAGATTATTTGCAATGGAGTTTTCCTTAAAAGGAGACACTTAGGCCAGATCCAAGTCTCCTTTGTAACTAACTACAATAAAATATTTAATCCACAATATGTTATCCACAAACAACACATGACTTTGGCATTTAAACAGATCTTTAAAAAAAGAACATAAATGAATGGTCTTTCTACTTAAAATTTATAATATTTTTCCTTTAAAATTCCTTTGTAATGGGTTTTATGCACACTTTTGCTTGCAAATAGCAAATGGCGGTCCCCGCCATCATATGATTGGCTGACACTCCTCAGTATAGGTGATGGCGGGCGCCAAAAAACCTCCAAATCTTTTTTCTTCACTCAAGTCTGTTTCACCGTAGATGTACGTGTTCAGAGCGGAGTATATTAAGGAGTTTTTATTTCTCCTCTCGCGTTCTGGTGGATTATTAATATAATCCGGTGGATTATATTATGAACTCGTATACAATAATTTCCTGTGTACAAACAGTAAATTATTGTTGATTTCACATGTATTTTTTTTGCAGTGTAGGGTTTTAAGGCATAACTTTTAAGAATGTGTCTATATTGACATTTGTGAGGTTTAGGTAAATTTAATTAGGGTTGTCTCTAATTAGGGTTATCTACAGGGTTTTACCAAGAGCATATGTTTCAGTATCACTAAAAGCTAGTAGGGATTCTGAGCTCTAACATACTAACCTTGGCAAATGGCTTCTCTGGCAAGTGATTGCACAGTGGAAGCACATGGAACAGCTGCCTTAGTTTATTATTGGTATAGTGATGATTTTTATTTTAGTGGATCCAAACAGGCCCTACACCAAAATAACTGGCCATCCTCAGAGTTTAGATTAGCAGGATGTACACAAACATCCCACTCTTCTTTGCCCACATGCGTGCATGCAAACATACTCGGAGACATGTAGAGTATGATTCAATAATCATGAAGAAACATGCATGCAAATGAGCACAATACGAAAATGCTAAAAACAACCAACAAAAAACCATGCAGTTCCCAAAACAAATGGCTATGTGAATTTCTTATTTAACCCAGAACTGAAAAAAAAAAACAGACTCTGGGACAGGGGCAGTAGAACACTAACAAATCAAACAAGAATGTTGGTATCATGTTCTCACAATGGCTTGGAATCCTACAAGGATTCGGAAGTGCTATGAAGTTTTGGGAATGGTGAGGGGATTTAGGATTCTGTGTCCTCAGCTGTGGCCATATGTGTTGTTTTAAGATAATTTATCTCCCCTCTTGGTTCACATGACAGGTTGCATGTGAATCACTTGATCCCTTGTGAATTACTTGAAGTGTCCAAAACAAATATATTTCCTCAACACCTGACCATTCCAACAGCACCCGACAAGGTTCTGTGACAACATTTTTCTCGGTTGAGTTACAACACATCTATTAAATGTGTCCACATTTAGGTCTGAGGGATGAATGGGCACAGTCTGTTCAAACTATAAAAAAAATAGAAATAAAAAAACCCCAATATCAATCAATTCATACTTTATGTGTTCTGTTGTTAATAAGAGGTTATATTGTCATGAATGAGTTAATTTACATATTTATTTTATTGTATCCTTTGTAAAAAAAGCAACTAAATTTTCAAGTTAGCGAAAAACTTAGATCATTACCAGGTAAAACATTTTATATATATATTTACTTGCACAGATTAATTGTTCACCACAAGACTAGAAATATGCGCTAACAAAGTAAATAGGTTCAATTTTGATTTCACGGGGACTTTAAATCTCCTTCGTTTTCCTTTCTCTTGTTGAATCTCTCAGGCTTATAAAAAATGAATTAATTATTTAAAGATATTAAATCATTGTAAGCCTAAATAGATTGTAGAACCATTAGTGTTGCCACCAGTGGCATTTTAGAATTTTAGAATGTGTTTGGTTTTTGTGTAAGGTTTCTTCACATGGATTGTGTGATACTTTGTGTCTCTAAACACTAAACCAGCCTCAAACACTGTATAGGGAAAGCGGATTGTGTGTTTGCCTATACTGCAGACATTTGAGAATGCAGTCACACACTGGTATGAACATTTGGTTTTGAGATTTAAGATTATATTTTTATGGTCTTTTTTGCAGCTGTTGAAGTGTTATAAATTACATGGACATACTCACACAATTCTTTATGGGCCTGTATTCTGTTTCCCTTCTTTGTGCCAAATTTGATCACTCTTTCACACACAGTCATAATGTGATCACCTGGTACGTTGGTTCTTCCCACAGAAGTTCTCTTTTAGCTGAAATGATCTAGCCTATGTTACTGTTATTAAAGTCCCCGTAAAGGCAATTAAATATATAAACACATTATAAATGTTAGAAATGTAGCCTATTGCTAAAACATATTACAAAGACTGAACTGTGAAGTACCGAATTGAGGAGTTAGAGCGTTAAACGGTTTTGCAGGATTGTTTGCACGAGGCTAAAACGGTGGCTTGATGAGCACTGGAGCCACTGAGCTCCTGGCCCCGCCCCTGATGCCGATGACGCACTGGAGCCACTGAGGCTGGCCCCTACCCTAACAATATAAGCACTTTCGAATCAGTTTGCCCCTCTATCGCAAGTTACTTTTCAGTACTGTTTAGTTACTACTGCCTACAGTTTGCTAGCTATGCCATCGTCATAGAAATGGGTATTACCTTGATGCAATCACTTTCAAAACAGACCGGTGTCCTTATTTAAAGCTGCAGTCTGTAGCTTTTTTTGGGTTAAAATATCCAAAATAAATTAAGTTAAAGCACATAACCAGCCAAAACTATCTCCTTGCCTTAGCTCGATTCAAAACGGTTAGCTTGTAATAATGTTTTTAATTCCAGTGGTACTGGTGGATTTCCATGGGAAATTCTAGCATGTCTTTGCATCATTATGTCACATCTGAACACATAAAGAAGGAGTCTCGGCTAGTAGGCTATATTGCGTGTGAGGATGTTGGAGGTGGAGATTTAGCCTTTTCTCACAGCACTTGATATAATTAAACTTATCAGTTTCATTGCAGATCCAGAAAACCTCTTAACAGATCCAGAAAAGATGCGAGAGAGCAGGAAGGAGCAGAGTACATCAAAACTATATTAAGGTAATTGTCATCAATCAGTTTAAGTGTGCAAAATATGCATGCTAATGATTCCATTGTTCTCTCCCATTTTTGTTTTTGTTTTTTTTTTATTACTCCGGAATCGAAAAATTGAAAATATCTCAATATAATATTTTTCCATTGCTTCATCATTATGGTATGACAAAAGATTGTCTGTGTTATAAAAGAAAGACAATTAATATAATAAATACATTGATAATTGTATTAAGTATTTGGTCCTGCATTTTTTTTCTATTTCTTTCTTTTGGTCTGCATTGGAGTTTGTTGATATAAATAACATTGTGTCAATACTAAAAAAAATTCAAGAAAAGCCTTAATTACAGTAATTTCTCTCAGTGATCATGTGCAACATTTTTATAGCTTATTCTGTGTAAGGGTGATCCAAAGGTATATTTTATCTCAAGTATATTCTTCCTCATGACAGGTTAGGCTTTGACAAGCAAACGGCTAGCAACCCAGCTGTCAGAGTGACTCAATAGACATCTCAAGCGTTATGCACTGTTAGTGAGACTCTTCTCTGATGTCATAATCTGTGCAATGCTTTGAACATCTAGCTGGTCTTCAAGATGTAATTTGTGCGTTAACAACTCCGGCTCTTTGAGTTGTGTACATTAAAATCCTTTGAAATGAAAGGCGATCACTTCCTTGAATCTCACTGTTTTTATTTATTTAATTTTCTATAAATAGTGGCGTCTAATGACAAGTGAAATCATAAGGATTTGAAGGACAGACAGTGGCATAAAAAGAAAATCTCACTAAAATATTTTTATGCTCTTTAAATTTCATTTTCCACTGTGTATGTTTGCAGTTGCACACATAAAGAAAAAGAAAAGACAATTATGTATCGTTCTATGTCTATGGGCATTCACACATGATAAACAACAAGTCTGAATAAAGACATCGAAACGAGGGAGCAGAGATGTCAGAAAATTTTTCATTGAGGAGCTTGAGATTCAGTTCAAAGGGCACTGCACTGATGTTGTGTTGCTAGGGTAACATAGGGATGGAGAGTGTTTACATTATTCAAAGCTGTAACACACAGATGTGTATCTCATCAAGAAAAGTACATGTATCACCATTCACCCATCAGAGCCTGTGTTATCACCCACACAAGGACTCACCCACACACTTAGGAGTAGAGCAAGGTCCTAGTAGGCTACAAATATACTATTCTGTATGGGCAATGTTAGTAGAAAGGTTACCAGCATCTTAAAAAGTATTGGAATGCATGGGCTGAAAACAGAGTTAACAGGCTGTATTGCAGCATTATAACAGCATTATTGTTGTACAGGTGTGCCGATATGCCAAAGCTGACTTAATTAAAAATAAATAAATACATAAATAAATATACAAAGAAGTGTAAAAAAGCAAAAATACATAAATAAATACATAAATAAATATACAAAGAAATGTACATGATGATGTACTTATTTGTAAAAAAAAGTACAAATAAATGAGTATTTACATTTATCCTTATTTATGTATAATTTTTGTTATATGCATATTTTTGTTATATGTGTATTCATGTATTTTTTTCTACATTCATTTATGTATTTGTTTTTGTCTACATGTATTTATTTTCACATTTATTTATTTATACATTTATTTATTTCTACATTTCTTTCTCCGTATGCTAATGAGGGGGCCCTGTTTTAAATCAGACATCAGCAATCAAGCTCAGAGGGGCAGTGAAGCTTTGAGGCCACAGTGACACCTGTGGTGTGTGACCAAACAAAACGCAAGAGGTGTGTGGATAATATCACATTTTAAGTCATGTATCACCCTAACTGTATGTAGGGTAGGCTAGGCTATTTAGGGTTAACACACATAGCCACATGGCTGTTATCAGTAAATTAAAATTAACAAAAGCCATAGTGCCTTATTATAATAACTGAGTAGTTTATCGATTAATATTAAAGCTGCAGTAGGTAACTTTTGAGAAAACATTGACTTAGCCAGAAAATTTGAACAAGCACAACTTACAGGTCCCACCCCTTGCTCTCTGCTGCACTACAACCCAGTTGAAAAGAAATTAAGGTTTTTGATGAAAACATTCCAGCATTTTTGCACTTCAGTGCTGGGAACCAAACGGTTCAAGGTCCAAAAGACGAACGAATTGACTCGGAAAAAGAATTGACTCGAGTGCAGGTCAATTTTATCTGTAAATTTGGTCCTTTTTTCTTTGTTAACTTAGTTTTGAACTGCTAGCGAATATACGTAATACTATGAAGGTAAAAGAGTAGCAATACTCGAGAGCACGTAGATGTGAATTTGAGAACTTGTAGGCTAGCTACAATAAAAATTCGTATGGCTACGTGAACGCAAACATTTCACAGCTCCAATCTGAAAACCTGCAAAATAAAAAATCAGTAGTGTGT
>JAOTRC010000013.1:13726563-13738794 GCA_027497675.1 Cyprinella lutrensis
ATGAAATTTTCTTATTTTTTTTTTTTAGTTTTATTGGTGGCAGTGTAATCTAATCTGTTCAAATGCTGTTTAATGCTGGTACTTTTATTGAAATACTTATTGAGATTGAGATTGACTCTTATTGAGATTGTTTTGTGAGATAAATACTGTTCTAAATAAAAAAGTAACAACTTGTTACATATGTTACATGCACTTATTACAGTAATAACAGTAAAATATTCATAATTACATGCAACAAACTCTCATCCAAACCCTAATCCTACCCTAACCCTATATTAACTACATGTTGTTAATTAATATTAATAAGTACTTAAACATATAATTACACTGTAACAATCACACCTTAAAATAATGTGTGCCAAAAATATCATCTCATAGTTATGTAGTAGGTAAAATAAATAGTTTTTAACAATAATAATTTTAGAGTACTTTGGCCTGATTCTCTCATTCTCTCGTCCCTCTTCTGTTCTTCCTTTTCTTCTTATTCCATTCTCCTCTAGTTTGTAAGAGTTGTATCATTCAGCACTTTGAGGAGAGTAATGAGTGTCCAGAATGTGGGATACAGGTCCATGAAACCAACCCTTTAGAGATGCTGAGGTAACCAAACTCACCAGCACTAATTTCTCACATGCACAAATTAAGTACACACACAAGTTTTATATGGTATTTTGGCTTCACTTTTTTGCAGGCTAGATAAAACCCTGGAGGAGATCATCTTCAAGCTGGTGCCTGGACTAAGAGAGAGTGAGATTTTAATGCACTTCAGAGATACACTTTGTAGGCTATGTAGTTGTCCCTTAGTTGGTAAGTGTTTCTATATCTGTAAATTGTTTCTAAATGTACTTTCTTTAAATTGTGTTTATTTACTAGAGGAGGAACAACAGGAAAGTGAGTTTTGGAGAAAAAATAAAATCAAAGCAAATGGAGAGGGTAATAATTAACCATTCCATACACAACCCCTTTACACACACACTCACGTGTAGTGCACTACAGATAAACCAGATTAAAGGTCTGGTTTCCTTTGTCTTCTAGATGGCCCTAGGGCTAAGAAAGCTCGCCTGAGTGATGAAGAGGATGAGGATGGGAAAGGTGGAGACTACCACAGGAGTGATCCTCAGATCGCTATTTGTCTGGACTGTCTACGTAACAATAGCCAATCAGGAGAAAGCACTGTTAAGGTGCACAGACACAGTATAGTTTAATATTTTGTGTGTATATGTTGAGATGTATGTTTGTGTGTGTTTATAATTTGCACCCTGTGTCTCTTTGAAACAGGGTTTAATGAAGAAATTCATCCGTTGCTCCACCCGTGTTACGGTGGGAACCATTAAGAAGTTCCTCTGTGTAAAATTGAAGCTGCCAAGCTCTTATGAGGTAAAATACTATCACTGTATCACTGGGCTGTCAATTCAGGCACTAAATATTATCACTGTATCACTGGGCTGTCAATTCAGGCACTGCATTTGTGTGAGTGTACTGAGACTTGATAGGTTTCTTTCACAGTTCAATACAGATATTAATAAATAAGCTCTTGATGGGTTTACCTGTCAGTTGTGAAGCTTAATATTCAATGAAAATTGTTTCTGAGGTTATTTTTCTTAGCCTCTGCTGTTTTCTACGATGTTTGACTAAGTGTATGTGTAACATGCCATAGTCTTAACATGCCTATTATTTGATTTCATAAAGTTCATAAAACAAGCTTGTCCGTATTTCTTACAGCTCGACGTTTTGTGTAACGGGGAGATCATGGGCAAAGACCACACCCTGGAATTCATCTATCGCACTCGTTGGAGACTTCAGGGTGACAGCGTAAGTCTGTATGTGTGTGGGTCAAATTTTACCAACATTGTTTAGACTGAATGTCCCCCCATGGATAGTAAAACCAGAATGACTTCCATTATATGGATCATCCCCAGTAGGAAAATGGCTTTATAAACATGCTTAGTATTTTCTCCAGGGTTTGGGGATGAAAAATATCATTACCTATGTGTTAAAACCATCAAGTTTTTTTTAAAGTCACCACTATTATTGAAAAGCAAATGTATGTGTATATGTTTATCTGTGTGTCAACAGTACCTTTAATTTATTATTTTCTGGGGTGTCAAAGTTACTGTGCACTTAAGATTTTTACATTTACGGTCACATTCACCAAGTCTGATAATATTACTGTCTAAAGACTGCTAATCAATCATGAGATTGTGATTATTTTATTCTGGTATTCTGTTTTTTACCAGTAAGAACAAAAACAAAACTGTTTTTGTCACCAAAACACTCACTAAAAAGTACATTTCCCCCAGATAACAGTTTCCCCCAGTTTAAAATGGAAATGGGAAATCTATTCCACATCTAAATGGGTGTTATTGATCTAATTATAAATGATTAATCCGTGCATGTTTAATTATATCATTTTTAATCTTCTCTCATTTAGTCCACTTAAACCTAGCACCTTTTTAACAATCGGCTGCAAGCTCACATTTAGACCTGTCTCCATCCAATCAACAACAAATGGATAGAACCAAGACCCACCATACATGTTTTCCTTTTTCGATTAACTGTTTCACTTGGATATACACCACATTACAGAATAAGAAAATCTGTCACTACTTTTTTTCATTGTGTATTCACACAGTATGAAAAAAAATAAAGCTGCTTTTATATTTTAGGATCATGGATCATCATATTATTTTCAAAATCTTTGGCATTAAAAGGTTTAAAAAACCTTTTCTAGAAACATTGACAGGTAAATTATTGAAAAGTTAGTTTGACCCTGAAAATCTGGGTGTTTGCTCTTGAGATGTGTGAACAGCTGTCTCTGAGTTGGTGGTAGTGGTGGGGCAGAGGCAAAAGAAAAAAAAACCCTGCTCACAGCTACTGACAGATCTATGAGTCATATTTCTCCAGTTACACAGACACACACACACACACACACACACGCACGGGTACGTCGCTAGTGGGGTGAAAGGTAGTGACAATTATGGGGGCACAAAATCCAGCAGTTAAACTATATAGAATAATTGTTGTATTGTTGTATGAATAATTCTAATATTTATATTAGTTGTATGCCTGAGATTTAAATGAAAACCACGAAAACATGCAATTTGGTTAAATATTTTTTCCAAATATCTGTTTTTTTACCTCCCTAAAAATGGTTTAGTCTGATCTAAGGTATTTATTAATTATTCAGTCAGTGACAAATATCAGATGGACCCAATAAATTTGTAAGTGCCACCCACCCTAGCTCGTGAACAGAACCAATCAGAGTTGAGGCGACATATCTGAAGTTAACGATGAACTTGGTGGAAGAGCAAGAGATTGACTGACCGAAAAGATAACCTAGATCAGGGTACACAGGAAACACCACGAAAACAAGGAGAGGGAGGCCATGAGAGTTGTTGTATAGTCAATCTGGTTATGTATTGTTATTTAGCTGGAAAAAAAAACTACTGTCGACACTACAGCCTGCTGGGTACTGTCACTTTTCATTGTCGGTGTGCACCACAATCGACCAAATGATTATGTGGTCAAAATCCCTGTCTTTTAACACTATTGTAAATAGAGTTAAAAAAATCGACATGAGTCACATTGCATTCGGCACCTGACCTGTTGGCTGATGATGTATTTATTACATCATCAGAATCCTCTAGGTATGGCCATGTGTGCACAACACACACTAGAGTTTGAAACAAAAGCAGATCAGAGGACACATTAATGCCCCTAGGTTTGTGTCCTTGCCTTTTACACCACAAGGACTATGACAATTTAATGGATATGATATTGTGCCTCAGAAAATATGAAGTCATTCTTTACTTTCGTTTTCACCCCAGGCTTATCCCATGGTTCTCGAATACCGTCCGAGGATTGACTTTGGTTAAACAGCACTTACAGCTTTTGTGGAAATCTCATGCAGACCGATGTCAAGAGATGGACAAAAAGCAGAAAAACTGAATGATTGTGCCTCTGTTGAAAGTCAACAACACAAAGCTCCATGACTGACAGGACTGCTCTCCTTCCTGTGTACTGCTTCAGCCTCTGCTCCTCCATTCCTCCCTCCTTCATGCTCCTGTTTGACAGTTGTGGCTCCGCCCACTGGCACTGGATCAAGTTTGATGATTTTATTCCTCCAAAGCTTTCTCTGCATGTTGTCTCTATGACAACGCCTTAGCGTTCAGCGGCCCGATGGGATTATCTGATGGCAATCTAGAAATCACAGAAAGTAAGCTAAAACTCGTCGCAAAGCTGCGTCTTGGCCAGGTGACAGGAGAGAGAGAAAATGGAGACGTTTTCGAAATGGAGAAGTCTCGCTAGGTAGATTTTAGAACGTTTTATTAGGTGTTTTTATCCAAGATTTTGCACTAGAGTCAAATCCAAACGTCTCGCTATAGTGTTCCTGTCCTATCTTACCTTTTACACTCTCTCTCTTTACTTTTATTTACTTTTCTTTCCTGCTCTAACCACCCACATTGTCCCTCATAAATTCAGTGACTTTTTCATGTCATCATTCTCTCTCTCTCTCTTTCTTTTGCACACACACACACACTCACTCTCTCTTTCTCAGCCAATTTCTATCTTCCCTCATACTCTCATTTTTCTCCAATGGTGTTTTTGGCTCTAGTCAGAAGTATTGATGGATCTCATTCAGATGGAATTGAATGAGAGCGCTGTAGATGTCCCAAAATAACAGCACTGAAAGGCACTCTGGGTAAGCATTTTTCCTTCACACTGTGAAGGCCAAGTCTTACATTTACCCAAGCCAGATCATTTTTTTTTAATATAGAAATGATATAAGACAAACTGATGCCAGATATGCTTAATGCATTAAATCATTGAAAATTCTGATCTTTAAAAACAGCTGAATGGGGAATGACTGAAGGGTTCCAGCTGCATCTATCTAAGAGCCGCTTTGAACTCACAGTCTGTTAGCTCTAAACATTCTGTTATTTCCTGTTTAATCAGAAATTTATTTGAGACATTCCAATCAAATCCATCTCAATAGATGTTTGAATTTTAAAATCAGAATGTCAATAGTGCACTTTTTACAGTGTAATTTGAG
Organism: Cyprinella lutrensis; assembly: GCA_027497675.1. Taxonomy (NCBI): domain Eukaryota; kingdom Metazoa; phylum Chordata; class Actinopteri; order Cypriniformes; family Leuciscidae; genus Cyprinella; species Cyprinella lutrensis. The sequence continues at coordinate 13,731,614 of JAOTRC010000013.1, forward strand.
TGTGATGCAGCTAAATAATGCTATACTGATGCAGCAATGTTTGGTTAAACATAATTAAGTGGAAAACATGCACTTTCTAAAAATTTGTAATGTTTGGAAAAACAACTGCGCAAGGGACATGCAATAATGCATTTGTCTGCTTCCACAAAGTGGAAGAAAAGTTAAAATCCAATATTTCTCAATGTGGTCCTCTATATCAAGTCACGGACATGGAGTTTAAAATTCAGTCATCACGTTTTAAATATTTTAAATATTAAAGGTGTGTTTTGGAGCATTAGTTCAGACAAGGTGATAGGTTAGCTTTCTACGTTTGTTTAAATGACAGTGTAAATCTTTACTGTATGTTTAGTGGCCTAGAATCACAATTACAAGTAAATGATCGCCAAACTGAAAAAGTTGCCAAACCGATCATGCACATTCTCAGAATGCTTTTTGAGAATTAAGGGTTCAAACCATCTAGCTTTGCCAATCCAGATTATATTCCACAAAAATGTTGTGATGGTAAATGATTACATGAATCATTACGTAAACCTTTGATTTGGATCATCTCAGGGGGTGAAGACAGGTGAAATGAGGGTTTGTTCTGTGTTCTCCTGTCCAGTTTTGGAATCAAGGAATCTTAACAATGGGTGTTTGAAATTAGAGTCGCTTCAGTGCTGTAAATCATTACAGTTAATCAAAAGATGAATTTAGAATGAGTCCGAATTGCTCAGCAACACTGTTTTAAGTGGATTGTACCTATGTCTACCAATAGTAAAAATATATTTGTCCAAATGTTTCTTATGACAAGCTAAAACTTCATGTTATACCAACATGATCTATTGTACTGAATCTTAAAAATCATTTGCACTGTCTGTCAGTTCAGTGGAATTCTTGACGTTGTTGTTTTGGACAAAGGCCACTGGCTGCTCTCCCAAATCCAATTTCCTCCCCACTAAGAAAACATGCAAATCAAATATGAAGTGTCTTTAAGCTCTGATTATAAATACGATGTATTTTTGTATGTTGACGCACTTATGTATATTTGAACCTATAATCAAAAGATTTTGTCAATGCTTGTCTTTTTCCTAATAGATGATGCTGCTTGGGGTAATTAGGGCCCAAGCCTTGAAAAGGCGAAGGTCCTATTGTTTTCCTTAGAATTATTTATTCTTTTTTTTATACGTACCCCCGCCTGCTATATGTGTTCCCCTTGTAAATGTTCGCACTGTACATGAAAAGCTACCTAATGCGGTTCTCATTACATATTGTTATTTAATTAATGAACATTAAAATATGACAAAAAATAGTGTTTTTTTTTCTCGACTGAATTCGAGAAACATCGTTTTTTTTTCTGTAAACATTCTGAAAGCTGCCTATACTTGCATGACAGTATAACTTGCCATTAGATCTAGTAGACTTCTTAGATTGAAGAATTTTAGAAGTTTTTGGATTAAATACTAATATTAAAATAGACTGAGGGCAGCAGACCTTAAAACAGAGAAGCTAAACCTTTGAAGTTGTAGAGAAGTACAAACCGGTGGTTTCCATTCCGGTTCAAGTGTGATGATATTAGTGTGTGTTTAAATCTGACAATGAAAAACAAAGACGTGGAATGTGCCTTCTTTTAGACTGTTTCTATGCACAGCTCCCTGCTTCTCTCTCTTTCTCGCTCACTTTCTTTCTCCCCCACTCATGCAAAAGGAAGTGGAATGTGACATGCATTCTTCTTTTAGTCCGTGCATCACTTGCTCAGCTGTCTGTTTGCCCTGCCGTTCTCTCTCAAAAGAGAAGGTCAAAAATACTTAATCTAGGGCAAAGACAACACACACACTTAATCACAAATATGTGCATGCCCATGCAGCAACACTTATTTTATTGTAGTTATGAGCTGAAGTTGTTCAAATGTTTGCTGTTGGATTTTAGAAGAGCTGTCAGCAATAAGTTTGTTTGGATGTTTGCAGTACAATGCAAGTGTTGGCAGATTTTGTAAATTGTGAAATAAATCAGTCACCCAAAAGTCTTTAAATGTGAAATCTACATGATGAAATGTTAATGTCAACATAGACAAGAATACAAACATGTTCAAAAAACACATTCATCCCACAAATGTAAATAAACAAAGAAAGTCTGCCACTGTCTCTCTTTTATTGTCTTCCCTTTCATCGAGGAATGTTACAAACAACTCTATTTTTAGTCAGGATGAATTGGAGCATTCTCCACTCATTTGTTAAACGGAGAAAGTGAGACTGAATCGGTCTGTCCCCTGCTAATACCTAAACATTAAACCATTTACGAAAAAAAAGGAAGAGAAGCAGATTGTAGTTTTCACTCAATTTACATGGTTTAAACTTAACGTAGGAATCCCATTTCACCCACAAGCATATGGTGTGTAAAGGGATAGATCACCTAAAAATGAAAATTTTGTAATTAATTACTTGCCCCTTTCCAAACCTGTAAGAATTCTGTTCATCTTCAGAAAACAGATGAAGATCTTTTTAACAAAATCTGAACAAGTTATGTACTCTCCATTGACAGCTATAGCGTCAAAACGTTCATAAAGAAATCTATATTATATCTGAAAAGTGGTTTAGTCCAAATTTTCTGAAGAGAGAAGATTGCTTTACATGATGAACAGACTGAATTTAGGCTTTTATTCATTGCTAAGTGAATGTAAACAGAAGTTTAACAAAACCTGCTTGACCTACAAAAACAAACCTCATTGGTTCTCCTGAGTTTGCGTTTACCAGATCTGGGGTGTATTCCAGAAAGCTGGTTAATGTGACATACCCGGGTATGTTTAAGAGTAAGCAAGCGGATAACCTCAAATTTCGATTCCAAAAATGGAGCTAAATTTCAGGGTATGTTAGTCATAGCAACTCACTCTCTGAACTTAACGTGCTCCGGAGCAGGTCATGTTCCAGGGTTAGTTTGTTTCATAGAGGTGACGGAGCATGACTTGCCTTTTTGAAGACAATCCAGTGCATGGGCGTCGGAAGCAAAAATTTTTTTATTTTTTTTTACTGGAGTAGTTCCTGAAGCCAAATACCTTAGGCTATCTAATCTCTATGCAAAAATTAGTGATGTGAGTGAGAGTCCAAATAAAAACAAGCACAAATCCGTCTATGCGTGCATCTCTCAGAAATCAGAGTTTGGCGAGTAATATCAACTCAAATACATCCAAAACTGGCCCGCCAGCAATAATATCAGGCCCGCACCACAGCCTGAAAAAGCTCTGGAAGACATTAAAAAAAGAATAAATGTAACAGAAGAGAAAGCCTACACTTCAATGTGTTTGAATTTTAAAGATGGGACTGCGCGATGCGGCGCTGCGCTTCTAGGGGGTTAAACCGTGACATCTAGACGTTTTCCAAAGTGGACCATTTAGGCTGCTTCATTAAAAACGTGACATTTAGACGTTTTTTTCGGCGTGGATCGAGGCAAATTAATCCTTTTCACCTTGAAAATAATAAAAGTTTTTTTGCATTTTAAATAATAGACCATTTCTCAGTGATCGTCAATAAAACAAAATTCCATTTTTCTCGCTTTAATGAAAACCAATAGGTCGTGATGGTAGTTTCAGTTTAAGTGTAAGTTTCACGTTTGAGGTGGTTTAAACCGTGACATCTACAAGTTTTCAAAAGTGGACCAACGTGATTAAGTCTTGTCGTGATACCGGGTTGAATGTTGTTTTGGCCACTTAGTTTGATATAATCACAAAAATTTAACGTAAGCAAGAATGAGTTTCGACCTCACGCGTTCTTGATTAAAGCCCAACGCTTTATCAACTGAGCTACTGATTCTATAAAATACAAGAGTGTACCCGGTATGAGAGCTATGGGAAAGTTGCGCTCTCCCAATATGGCGGCGCCGTTGACGTACGCTCCAGTGGCCAATATAGGGCCTCTATGTATATTGTCTATGGTCACAGGTGACAAATCAATACGAGATTATCGATATGGCTCGCGAGACGCGAATCCTTCCACTATGTTCGAACTGGCGTACCCTCACCGCCTGATGAGAGTAGAAATCTGTACTAAATACCATACACAGCACAGGACGCGGAGCTGCTCCATCAATCATGAGAATCTGTGTATTGTTTGTTTTCTTTCTTTCTTTTTTTCCCCCCAAAACGGTTCAAACTCAATTCCACATGTCAATAAATGACAAAGCATCCCTTCAAGGGAAGTCCCACAATATAGAATAGAATTCTGTGTTGTGTTTTTGCTGGTAATAAAATGAAGCCATAAAACACAATTTTTATCATTTATCATAAACGTTTTGTAAAATAACATGCTGCACAATGAGCTTTACTGTTAAAATTCTAAATTAAAAATCTAAATTCTAGTCTACAACGGTAAAATATTTCTGTCAAGTTAAACCGGACTTTTATTTTGACGGGTTGCCGCGAAGATTATCTGTGTGTTTATGATAGTTTCTCAAATGAAGCGGTTAAAGGATCAAAAAGTGACTTTCAGAGTGGATCTAGAGCCTGAAGAGGAAGTTCGTGCATTTCTGTCTTCATATGGGCAAAAAACAGCGCAAGGGTCACACGTGCTTCAGTGTTTTCATTGTGTGTGATAAATAAACTGCGCGTCGGCTGCACCATTCATTCACACGGAACAAGGTAAGAATTCGTATTTAAATAGCTAGTCTTTGTGGTTTAATATCAACACATAGCATACATCGCGATTTGATTTCAAGTGTACTGAACAAATTTCTATTTATTCCTCGAAAATATACAGTAACGAAAAAAAGCAAAAAAAATTTTTTTGCCTTATGTTAGATCAAAAATGGAATTTACTTCAAAAGAAAATAAATTAAAAGAGCAATTTTTCAATAAGATTGTTGACAAAAAATGCCAGTTTCTTAGCATTCTTGTTATTAATCAATAACAAAGAGTTATAAAAAAGCTAAAAAAAGCTAATGAAACAGACATTTGGAACTTAAAAAAATAAATAAAATAAATAATGATTATATAAGCATTTGCTTTATAGGTTCAGCCTCGATTACAACAATGTTCTTGATTCAAGTCACTTTTCTTTCTTGGGATAGAATCTCCATTAAAACAATTATAATTTTAGTACCCATATTGCACTTAAGGTGCTCTTAGTTCTATAAACAAGTACTTTATTTCATAAACATATTTTTATTTTTTGATATTCATCATTAGCCAGTGAATCAAAAAGCCTTCTAAAAAGAAATGTTTAAAAACAGGATACGGAGAGGGAAAGGAGACACAAAATAGTGTTTAATTTGTTATCCTCAGTCTTCTTGCTGTTTTGTTGCATCATTCTGCTGACATGTGTATTAGCCTGTTAGTATCTATTGGCTAATTGCATTATTCAAGACAAGAGAGTGACAGTCATGGTCCCTCCTGAGTCCTGTCCAATGACATACTAACACAGCTGTTCTCTTTTAGACCTGTCACTGGCCAGATAATGGAGGTGATCACTGGGTGTATTCTGGTTGCACTGTGTTCATTTGGATCTTGTTAGCATAGATGATCTAATTTGAACTTCTATCCTATATTTCTCTCACATTTTCTTCCCATGAAGTCATAAGTTAAATGTCAGTGGTATCTTGACCTTCCAAATTTAGACCTCAAGATCAAGCCACATGGCACCAATAGGATTATCTATAGGTGTGACATCACTACAGTTTTTTTTTTTGGGGAAGGACACGTATTACATTTCACAGTGACATCACAACTGTGCCAAAGGTCAGAAAATATTTATTATAACTTCCTATTCAAAGAATCCTAAAAAATGTCTCAGTTTCTACAAAAATATGAAGTGAAGCAGCACAACTGTTTTTAACTTAGGTTATAATGAGTAGGCTATATTCAAATAATTTCTGATGGATTGTGTCACACTGAAGACTGGACAAGTGGCCTGTGAAAATTCAGCTTTACTATGAGAGGAATAAAATTACATATTAAAATAGATAAAAAAGTTAAATTGTTTTAAATTGTAGTAATATGTCACAATATTACTGTGCTTTAAAAAAAAAAAAATTAATAGGCTACATGTTTTCAGTGAAACTGCGGACAAATGGCCTTGGAGTTCGAAAGCTATTTTTTAACAAATAGGGCTTTGGCGCCACGTTGCATTCTGGGACGTGGAGGCCATGTTGACTGCTTTGCTAATGTAAACATACCAGCAAGTCGAACGAGGAGAAGCAGCTGAGTTGTGAGAAAGAAAATAAAAAAAGATGTTCGAATCCCTAAAAGGATACGGAATTTACCGGGATACCAGTTTAATAGGGAAACCAGGGACCAGTATGTGGATAAAACGGCACTTTTAATGGGTTGGATCCATTTGAAATTTCCAACAAACAGTGGGAGCACAGTACGTTACGCTAACTTAATCCGGACAAAGGTAAACTGCGCTCCACCTAGCTGCTAGTTTAGTAACAGTTATTGTGCTAACAACCATTCACACATGTAACATACTTTTAACTATGCATTTCAAAAGTGCAGTTAGTAATGTTAGCTTTTTTAAGTTGTGATGGCGAGATGAATCTTAATAAAGCATTGAAGCGTTCCATCCAATGGGCTTTATGCACAGCTGCACTACTTCCTGAACTTCAGACAGGTCCTGTCTGCCATTATTGGAAAAATTGATTAATTCAGGTGTGCTTGACCTCAGTAGTCACAGCAACAATAATCAGACAGTGTGATTATAATGACACTGGCTTTGGTGTCTGAAGCATTGAATGAATTAATCAATGATGTTTGTGATGCTTATACATAAAGTATAAACGTTTATATGGTGTCTATCTTTATGATACAATGACAGGGTCAAAATGAAAAGTGGAAACAAGGGTGAGCTTTGTCATGTGAATGTGCTTGTGTTACTTATTTTTGACTGTGCTGACACTGTCAGCATTTTATTCATTTTTATTTAAAAATAAAAACTTCTCAACAGTGCTCGGCTTCAGGCTGCTTCTTTTTTTCATTTTTCATTCTTATTTCAAGTAGACCGCCAAACCGCGAACCACTTCGTGTAGCAGTCACGTGGTAAAGTCGGCTCGCGAGGCTTCAAACGTCACCACATACATCACCGACACAAGCCTTGATACCTTGATAGGGGGTAATCCATCGACTGGAAGTTGAAGCCTCGTGGGAGTTGCCATCTTGTAGCAGAACTTCACTTGCGTTAGCATTCCCATTGACTCCCATTCATTTTGGCGTCACTTTG
>JAOTRC010000013.1:13775447-13788664 GCA_027497675.1 Cyprinella lutrensis
TTTTGAAAAAGTAGTGATTCTTTTCTGAAAAAGTAGAGACTCTTTTTTTTTAAAAAAGTAGCGATTCTTTTTGAAAAAAGTAGCAATTCTATTTGAAAAAGTAACATTTTTTTAAAGTAGTGTAAAATAATACAATTATACATTTTAATTTAGCCCTGTTGTACTGTATCCTACACAACAACAACGTAAGCCCTATTTAGGGTCAGATCAGAAACATTGTGTTCTATTAACGATTTGTGATATGTTGTGGTAGGGAGCACTACAGCTAAATTCATGTAGGTAATAGTTGCAGTCATTGAGAACGCGTAAGATGAGTGAAGTGCTCCCAGCACCTGTCAACAGACGCATCATTCAAAGTCGCAATCCAGCCACTCTCCCTTTTTCATTTTAATGACATTCAGACACTTTTCTCCTCTCTCGCGTAATGCCGAAGTCCTTGTGTCTGTTATGTTCCCCTAACGACTGATGACATGTGAGATAATCGTCTTCATTGAGCGGCTGATGACACTACACGAGTCCTTGATGAGGAACAGCATTTCTTCAACACCCAGTCCCGGCTTGTCTGCCAAGCAGTTCTGCAATCAGTGAGCGCAGTGGCCATCCAGCCCCATCGACGGTGATTACTGAGCAGGCGAGATGCACCCCGTGTCGACCTTGCGGGCCGCTAATGACAGGGGAGAATCTAATTGTGAATCAGACGGAGTCTGAGGCACTCTGGACAGCTGCAGACCCATCAAACGGGTTCTGAATGCATGGAATTTAGATTTCTTCACTCATCCTATGCTTTATAAATTAACATATGATCACCCCATGAATGTGGTCACCATGACAACACACCACTTACCGCACTTCACTTGGAAGATCATCACCTAGTCAAGATACAGTAGTGAATACTGTTTTGTGTAGAAGTTCAGCACCTCTAGCAGCAGATGCTGTCTCATGCCTCATCTGAGTGATGGATCACATTGATGGATCTCAGGTTGATCTCTTTGTTCTGTTTTGGTTTGGGATTTGGGAGAAAATATTGGATATGGTGAGGGTCATATTATTTCTTAGTATGTATTGTCGGTTACATGTTTAAAAAAATAGCGTCCTCCATATCCTTCAATGTATTTTTCCAATATAGTTGTGGTCAGAATTAATGGCACCCCTGGTATGAACAAAAAATGGCTGTAAAAAATTAGCTCTTAAAATTAGCTGTAGCTCTGAGACTTCTATAATGCCTGATGAGTTTAGAGAACAGCTGACAAGAAATCAGAGATAATTCCTTCATACAGAATCTCTACAGATCCTTCAGATTTCTAGATGGTGCTTCTTCTCTTCAGTTCACTCCACTTATCAGGTCAAGGAACTGGGATGGGCAAGGCAGAAGCTTCATTTTGTACTCCGTAACAAATTTTTGTGTTGATTTCGATGTTTGTTTTGGATCATTGTCCTAATGGAAGATCCCGTTGTCCTATGGAAGATAAGTCATGTGTCATCTTAACCTTAAATACCGGCCAATTCCACTTGTCCTTTATTGAGAGGTCTTTACCTTTACGGAGAAGAAAGAAATTGATAGAATCAATGTTTTGTGCTGCACTTCAATCTCACTCTCTTTGCTATTCTCTGTGTGTATGTAGGAGAGTATTTTGTATTTTCAGCCTGACGCAAAAGAAAATATAAAAGCTAAGCATTGTTGAGATGTATTTTACACAATCAGCTACACATTGACAGAATAAATTTAAAATTGCCTACATTCTCTGTGAGTTCAGAACGTCCAGCATTCACACTGCACTATAGAGCACATTCATCTCCTTGAATTTCTTTGATTTGTTCTTGTCCTCTTTCAGACTCAGAGGTAAATATTGTCCTTCAACACTCCTGAGGAAAGAAATAATTACTTTACTTTCCTCAAACTAACAGATATGACTTCTCTTTTCACACTAAGGGACTACACTATTAAAAGGAAAATATCAACAAAAGCATGCCAACTGGCATGCATCTCGCGGTGATCCCTGGTGATCAGTTCTGCGCAGATTTTGCTCATCTCAAACAAGCCTATTGGTAGCTGGCGTTGTCAGATTGGGATAATATTAATATTATCTGGGTTTTTCGCCTGTAAGGCTGTATAGAAATATGGCACCCTATTGAACGAAGTTAAACAGAGAGAGCGAGCGTTCACAGGCTACAATCCGGATACATTTGAAAATGGTGTTTTCGTTTAAAAACGCTATCCGTCCACACTAGCGTTTTCAGGCATTTTTTCCGACGTTTCAGTGTGGATGAGAGTGTGGTGTATTTTCGCTTCAGTCGATGAAAACCAGAGAAACAGCCTCAAATCCCTGGTTATATACAGGCTTAGAAATTAAAGAGAAAAATACCCATAGAGTCTGCGAGAGTGGGGGCGGAAGATGACTCAATGTTGGACAACATGGTTAACGAATGGAAACAGATATGAGTATGGAGAGTTAGACTAGATCAAGATCGGCAGTTAATAAAGTCATTGAACTCCAAGTTTGTGTTTGTGGCTGGAGCAAGGCAACAACGGTCAGGGGTTTCGGGTTTGAAAGTTCATCAAGGGTAAATTAAATGCTTTTGGGAGAAGGGACAAGGGCCTCGCATTGATCAGTACTTCTTACGAAGTCAGTCATGTCAGTCGAATGAAATCCAGCGACAGGAAACAAACCATAGCTCGCGGGATATCAGCACCCCTGTCATAGAGGAGAGGAGATCTTGCACAGTTAGTGATGAACATATTCATACTTGTGAACCTTGTCAGATTAACCAGCATAAGAGAGAAAAGAACCTCAGCGGGCATAGGCCTGGAGTTAGATAGCCAAGAGCTTGTGAGAAAACTGCATGGGACACGGTAAACACAGATCTACTGTATGCTTTGCTTTGGAAAGATGAACTGGTACAGTTGAAAAGAAGCTGGATAATTTTTGGGACATCTCTTATGCATATGGAAGTGAGAGGTTTGGTGTGGAAAAAGGGAAGGAAAAACATCATTTCTTAATTTATCTTTGTAAAGTAAAGTACTCTCTGCTGTCTCAGATGATGACATCCTTTCCTGTCGGCCACCGTAACGTTTGTTTAGAAAAAAAAAGAAAAGAAAAGAAAAGAAAAGTGGCTAGATGCCACTAACAATCACACACTGCACCTTTAAATATTGACTTTAGACCAGGTTTTCCTCAAAATAGCAACATGCCATCAATGCGTTCTGGCATAGACTGTAAAAAAAAAAAAAAAAATGACCAGCACGCTCATGGGCGCACAGATTGGTGCAAATGCATTTGCTAAACTTGAAAAAGTTTGTAGGGCTTGAAAAAGATTACTGCGTCGGGCTGAAACTGGAAAAAAAAGAAGCTTGCGTCGTGCCTGGCACTGCATTGTGCGGGTTTTATTTGCGTACACAGTGACGGCCAGTTACGATATTAATTTAGCAAACTTGCATATGGCCAACATCACAATCAATTTATCATAGGCAACAATATTTGCAGTACACAATGCCAAGTTTCAAGAACAAGATTAATACACAAGTTGGCCAGAAGTTAAATTAAGAAAAGTAGCAGGGGTACTGCCCAAATAAACAATTATAAGCATAATTTTTCAGAGTGGCTTTTAACACTGCTGTAAATTAAATCCACATTACCACAAAATTCTGATGAGTTAAAGAATGTTTTCTGCAGATTTCTCTATGATGCACCTGAAGAAACTTGATTGCCAAACTGATGACTAATTAAAGAGCAAAGAGAGCGTGAGCAAGAGTGCTGCTAAGAAAAGTTAGTAGTGATAATTACACACCCCCATTCACACACACACACAAACACACACACAATTATGACTCGGTTTATTAACAACAGTCTTCGGGGACCAATGCTGCTGTTGTCATGGTTATGCAGCTAATTAGTGAATAGAGCTGTATAGTGCTTGGTGTTGTCTACTAGAAAGCAGCGATACACACAGTTAGATAAGTGTATGACTACATACAGTGTGTTTACTGTACGTGTAAGTGTTTATATATTAACATATTTTATAATTGCCACTTTTAATATATTCAAAAATATGTTACAATATATTTACTAATATATCGTAATTCATGCATACATTTAAGGGAACATATGTGCAATGTATGTACACAATAAAAGATAAAACTTTGTGAATTTAACATGCAATTCTATTTTTGTCTTCATTTATAACTATTTTATAATCATATAAAATATTTATAAATGAAGACAAAAATAGCATTGCATTCTGCACTCGGCACGCCTCTGAATCTAGTCCAGGTATGTCCCAAGGATAACGTGAAAAAAGTCTCAGCATGACACACTGAGATATCAAGTTTTGTTTCAGGACAAAAAGCTTGTTTTTCAAAGCAAAACCTGTTTTGCAGGCACATATCATGATCTATAGGGTTTCAAATATTAACACACAGGGTTTTGAATATTAACTTTGTAAATCATCTGCCATACTAATCTAAAATGAAATGAATTCCTTACTCCACAATGTGTTGTAGAGAATTTAAGGAATAACCTTGAGTGAATTCTGGATTAATCCCTCGGGAATTATTCAGACTGAGCATTCAACCCCCTTTAAATGCTTTAAAGCTGCAGTCCTGCTATGAGATGATAATTATGATATTTTATGATAATTACATGTGAGCCTCATTCAGATTGTCAGTCCAAAACCGATGATTTTTTTTTTTTTTTTTTTTTTGCATATCCGATTGAACCCTGATCAGATTTAGCAAGTGGATGGAAATAAATCACATGAAATGCAATTTTCACAAATCCGTTTCCAGCTACTTTTATTTGTGATTTGAAATCCTATTCAAATCACATTTCTGGAAATCCGTTTCAGTCTGACCTCTCTGATCAGGTTTTGCGTGGTTTATGTGACTTTCTCACATCAAAGTAAAACGTTAATGTTAGATGTTGTTAGGAAACACTCTGAAAGTCACTGCGGAAACAAGTCTGTGTTGTTGTAAAATGTCGGATGAACAATATGAAAATATTTATACACATCTTGATTACTGTAATGCCCTTTTCAGTGCTTTATCTGCTAGCTCCATTTCCAGATTGCAATACATTCAAAACTCTGCTGCTAGAATACTTACCCACACCAAGCGTTTTGCTCATATGACCCTAATTTTGTACCCATCGCGATGGACGGCAAGTGGTTTGATGACAAAATAACCTTCAAAATTCATTCACTACACTGTTGAGTGCATCTTCACTAGCATTATATTCTAAATCCTCCTTCTAACTTTTAAATCTCTGCACAGCTTGGCTCTCCCCTATCTTTGTAACCTGCTGCACCCCTACACCCTGACTCGCTCTCTACGATCCTTTGACTCTAACCTTCTTGTTGTCCCTCCCTCGGCATCACCTTCTAGGGGAAATCATTCAGTGTTGTTGCACCCAAACAATAAAACTATCTCCCCCGATCACTCTGTTGTGTTAATACTATTTCTGAATTTAAAAGTTTGCTCAAAACTCACTTATTTTCTGAATATTACCATTTTTAAGTTGCATTACATTTGGTATTCTGCTGTATGCTACTCCGTCTACGTAATTCTCCTTTACTGTACTTTTACTCTCATCATGTTTTTTTGTTATCATTGTACATTGGCATTATTGTTGCTTGTTCATTATAAAGTGTCCTTGAGCCCTGGAAAGGCACTAGGCCTTTATAAAAAAACGTGGAAAAAAAAGACATGTTTTGAAACCGGCATGATGATGGAACAGAATAGAGCCACCCATACCAGCTTCCTACGTTTCTGTCTCTGCCCCAGAAGCTGCCGCAGCTTATCTGTAAGTGCACTTGGGGCCCAAAACAGACCTCTATATAAACTGTATTGATTCAGTAAATTAAATGCGTTCAGCATTCTGAAACAAATTTTCTTCAGACTTTTTTAGATTAGATATTTTTACTTTTACATGTTTTTTTCCACCTGAATTTTACTGTGAACTGAATGAGTTTAAGGAAAGATAACAAAAGATGTTGGAACTCTGAATATTTTTTTCATTATTGTGAAAGTTTTGGGATAAAAGAGTGCTTTTATTGTCAATCTTTGTAAAAAAAAAATCCTCAAAAGAACAGCAAAGCCAATGCACACCTTGTGAGGTGCAAGTTAAAAACTTGATGCAAAGGAAAAATAACTGCACAGAGGCTACTTGTGCTGAAACGTTGGTAATAAATGAGCTTAAGAGAGTGTGCAGTTATTTTTTCTATGCACCAAATCTTGTAAAAAACAAAACAAAACAACAACTACAAAAAAAATTTCATCTAATTTTTTGAAAATGCACTACCTGCTTTGGACAAAGCACCCCTCCTTTCACGCACCCCTCCTCGCACACTCTCAGTGGATCATTTTTGTTAAATTTAAAAGCCTTATAATAATGTGACAGTTGTTATAATAAAGCCATTTTAATTGAACTAAATGACAGAATTAAATAGGGTATAGGCCCTTTCGAAGAGGCTAGCAATAGCAAGCTATAGCTTTGAAAGCATGAGATCCCACCCTCCCTTCAGAGCGTCTCCAATGCCACACCTCCTCCAAACGTACAGCAGATTCCAGTATAGTGTCATGAGACAATAGATGGCGTTAAATTACTTCAGGTCTCAAAGAAAGCACATAACATTTAGATAATAATGAACACAAACAACCTCTGAAGACCACAGGAAGCTGTTTTAGCTCAAACGCATTCAAACTGAATGCAAAGATTGGACAAACAGTGCTGCGCAGGACTTCCACAGAAGATATCTGTACATGTTTTAATATTTAGATCACTTCCATTATTGGTTGCTCTTCGCTCAATCATCCTTAAGCTCTCTGGGAAAAGGTGGTTTGAGAAAGATGTTTGTTCATGTGCAAGCCATTTAAAGTTAAATAAACAGCAAGGTTGTGTGTCTACCATATGGAAAAAAGATGGTTGGCCATTACAGTCATAGTCTTCACATTACAGCCATTTTTCACAGCCAATTTTTACCATTTATATAATGCAGATTTTATTTACTCTACCTGGAGCAGGAAAATGACTGGTTTGTTTCAGAATGATTACAATAAAAAGTGGATTATTTAAATGTTTGTTAGTTTTTTCATACTCACTTGAGGAAAGAATCTCTCTCATTGAATTCTCTGTTGTTCCCAATGATCTGCTTCATGTGCAGAGAATGATACAGGGGTGATGTTGAATTTATATTCAAACTCTTCTATTTGCAACATAAAATATCTCATACCACTCATCTTTCATCCATAAAGTTACATTCAGTTTTAATAACAAAGATGAAAGCCTTTTCCACCTTTGTTTTGCAGGTCTAAATCCATTTCAGGTCAATGAGCCACGACTCTGTGGGTGTGTGTCAGAGGCTGTGTCAATATGACTTCACTGGCTGCATAAATGCATTCATAATTTTATAGGTCAGTGGTATCAGGTTATGTTTTAGTGACCCTGGATTTCCCCTTGACAACCACATGACTCTCTCAGACTCCCTAAGGACATTCAAGTATTGATATGTAACATTATTTCTCTCAAGAATTGACAAAACCTGACACAATATTAACAGTAAGAATCCTTGGTGAGTGGGGCCTTCATCTTTCGGCAGATTTCTTTTCTGTCTCCGTTTTCAGAAGAGTCTCTCACATAAAATTGCTAGTACAGATTCTGCCTCTTTTTCTTGATTTAAAAGAACATATTCATTTGTTATGTGTAGTTTGGGACCACGGCTGCAGAAAAAAAATTACATTACGACTATATTTTATTATTTTTATTTTCAAGTTTTGTGAAGGAACGTGACTACACTCTTAGAAAAAAGGGTTCTAGGCTATATATGTAGCATAGGGTTCTTAAAAAATGATGACAAGAAAGAACCCTTTTGGCACAAAGGTTCTTTATAGGCTATTATTCATTCATATATTACACTATTCTGCAACATTTTGTAGTTGTAATTAAATTATTGTTTATTAAACTGTTGTAGTAACTTAATATCCCATTTTAATCATGCTGATTTTTGAAGGATAAAAACTGAAATGGGACTCTTCGTGTGATATTAATTACATTTTATAACCCCCAAATCTTGAATTTTGTGATCATTCATGCATTGCATTTTAGGGGTTCCAAATACGTAGTGCTTTAGTACCTTTTAAGGAAGGAGGAACCTTATCTTCTAAGAGAGTATGCTAGCCTGCAGCGTGCTAACAGAATTCCTCTGAAACTTCAACCTCCCCTTGCTCCACCTGAGATCTGCTACAAGATTTTGTGTCTTTATGCAATAGCAGTATATCTTACATGTGTCTGTGTATCTATTACCAGTAGCAAGTCCATACATATGTAGCAGATCTAGTGGTCTTGGCGGACCAAATAAAAATAAAAACTAGTTACATTCTAAATAAAAAAAAAACCTATACTTACAGTATAGTCATGCTTGTTGCAGCTTATGTAAGAGTCTTTTAAAAATTGTACTTGTTTTACTGAGTCTAAATGGATTATATGACAAACTGTTAGAGTTGCAGCCTGAATGTGACTAGTCTGCATCTGTGCGGAGTCATGCAGATCTGGCTTAATTCTCCTCCATTTTAGTAATAAGAAATCTCCAGTGCCAGAGGATGCAACAGCCTTATTCGGCCCTCCCTTGGAGACAGCCTTTGATGAGCAGAAGACCAGTGAAGGTACACTATATCACCATATCCTTACCTCTTAGTTCTGCTCATGGATGTTGATCTGTCATTTATAGGGTCACTGAATTTTAACCATTCACAATCCAATAGAAGCTGATCACGCCCATGATTCTTTTTATTCACTTATGCAATAAATCATGTGTCTTCAGGAGACTCACAGAGGGTATAAAAATGATGCTCATATTGAAGTATTTAAAAAGTACTGTTTGTTTGCTTATCAAATCAGCATTGGTTTTTAGCTTTATGTAATGTGAACTATAGAACAAAACATTCATCAGTGCGTACTAGTTGTGTTGCCACCCACTCAATTCCATTTGCAGCAGTTGAGATTAAAACAATTAGATTTACTGGTTGTTTATGACAGATATAGGGATAGATAAGAGTTGCATGGTGATTCTTTCCTCTGAGTCACACAGCTGTTAATTCTGCTCCCCATCAATTGTGTATCATGTCCTTTTCCATAAATTAGTGGTGATAGAGGAACCTGAGGTTTGGGGTGCACCCCTGCCTGAGCAACACCTAGAATCCTCACTGGCAGCACCTTTTCCTACAGGAAGTAAGTCATCGCTTGTGTGGCATGATTGCCATCATCCTGGTATCATAAACCCATAAGTTCCAAAATGGTGAACGGTCGACTGAATGAAAAAATCATGATTGCCTCCAGTTTTTTTTTTAATTTTAACTTTCCCTTTGGCAGTCTCCATTAACCTACTAATTTCTCAAGTCATTAGCTATGAAAGCAATAACGAGTCATCCAGCTCATCCTGTATTCATGTCTTTTGGTGACGGTTTACTCAACGTGGCCTATTTTTATGTGTGCCTATGCTTAAAAAAAAGCAAAATGACGCTAAGCTGTTTTGTGGGCTCAAGTTAAGCTTAAAGCTATGATTATAAATGAAAGTTTGGCCTTCTAATAGTGATATATCTCTGAATGTATATTTACTTATGTTAATACTAGGGCTTGCATGACTACTCATTTTTACTAGATGACCAGTTGCCTAGGAAAGTAGTCGACTGTGACTGTGAGACAGTATTTACCCTCTATCAATGACTCAAAGACTAGCTGCCTCAACGGTCTGGGCTCCTGGAGAGTTTGATTCGTTGAGAATGTTAAAGTGCTTAAACTATTAATTTAACAAAGCTAATAACATGCACCTACATGGATGCAATTTGTGTACAGAGGAAAAATCTTTTTGTTGCCATATGAAACAGACTAAAGACTAGTTGTAGAACTAATGCAACTCTATTTCTCATTGCTAAAAACTTGCTATGTCGATAGAATAAAATAGATAATTTCTAACCAGTCTTTTGAAATTAGAATGAAACAATAATAGCTTTGGTGTATTTTTAATTAAAACAAATTTACAAACAGGTCAATTCTGAGAGCTCTAGTAATCTGTTTTCTATCAAATTTTATATGGCCCTTTAAAAGGACCCTTGTGGCCCCCTGACGGTTCCCGGGTCCTAATTTGAAAACCCTTGGACTAGAGAACTAATCATAGAAATAATTGACTAATTGACTATTCTGTGCAAGCCCTGGTAGATACTTACTAAACAAATAAGTGATCCTTATAAATTAACATAAAAAGTGGTTACATCCTAAATAATATGAAAGTAGTGTGAACTACTAGGTCACAGAGAGTGAAGGGTTATCATCGAGTCTGAGCTATTCATCCCACACCACAGTCCATTTCTGTTATCCCTGACTGCCTGAATGAGACCATGCATGGTTCTGTGGGGCATGGAGACATGGCCTACGGGGGGTGGGGGGTGTATGTGAGAGCTTATCTTAGCTGCACTAATGTCATTGCAGCTCTGCCTCCGCTTCCGCCTAAGAATGTGCCGACCTCCCCTCCTCCGATTGAATCTCCTGCTACAGAGCCTACTGGTAAGATCCCCCTCCACCCAGGCCTCAGATAACAGGGTTCTTACACTGCACCTGGAGGGCCATTTCCCTGCAGATTTTAGTGCCACTAATTAAGCACTCCTCAACCAACTAATAAAGGTCTAGAGGCATACTAGAAACTTCCAGGCAGGTGTGTTGGATTTAAATTCTGCAGGATGTTGGCCTTCTAGGAGCAGGTTTGGACCCCCCTGGTCTATACCAATGTTGGACCCCAACAAGTGTGTGATTGGTTTCGTTTGTGCTTGTCTTTTTGCACTCAGACTTTTATCTCTTGCCTCTTCATTTGCCTTGCCTTCTGTTTATGGCCTGCTAATAATTTGTTCCGTTCCTTTATGTAGATGTACAGAAAGAAGGGGAAAATTCAAGGCCGACCTCACAGAGGCCCTCTATAACTGATCTGGACAACATCTTTGGTCCAGAAGACTCTCCAAAACCTGGTCAAGATGCTGAAGACAAATGGGTTTGCTTCAATGATGCGTCACCTGAAAGACTTCCTCCCTCTGAAGGAGGAGTGCCAGCACCTCCACTCCCCTTGTCTCCACCTCCCCCAGTAGAACCAGCACCCCCACTACCTAAATCACCCCCTCCATCTGAGGAGCCGAACCTTTCTTTACCAAAATCTTCACCTCCTACTGCAGATCCGGCACCTTCTCCTCCTTCCAGTGAGTCACACAGGGAAAGCCCCCCACCTGTTCCAAATGTTCCCAAAGACACCACTCCCTCTCCTCCGACTGTCCCACCCCCTCCGGTGGAAGAGGCCCCGGCCCCACCGACACCAGATGACCTTTTTCAATCCACTACGGACTTTTCGTCATGTGCTCCTCTGACAGAGACCCGATCAGACTCAACCAACAGCCCGCCAACCACTGTAGAGACAAGTGTACGCACAATCCCTCCGCCCTTGGTTCTGAACCAAGAGGACAAGATAAGCCCTGATGAGATTCCATCAAAAGAGGACCCCAGTGAGAGCAGCACTTCACCCAAAGAGATTTGTCAAGGACCACGTTCAACACCTCCTCCTCCACCACCTCCTACATACAGGGCGGTAGTTTCATCACCAGGGCCCATTCCTCCAGCTAGTACAGGTGGAAATGAAAGTGGTGAGTCTGATCTAAAAACAAAACAGTCAACCGAACATTAACGGTTTAGTTCACCCGAAAATTAGCATTCTGTCATCATTTATTCACCCACCTGAGGTTCTTTTTTTCTATGGAGCACAAAATGAGTTATTAGCAGGAAGCTTGTCTTTGAAAGTAAATGATAACCATGGCTATCAAGCAAGATTTTCCACAAAAAAAAAAAAAAAAAAAAAATCAGTTTAAACCACGGTCTGTTCCTCAGAATACTTGATATAGAGCTAAAATCAACAGGACTTCTTTTATTATGCTTTTTGGTCAATTACTGGTCCCCATCCACTCATTATTTGAATGAGAGCAGGTCAGATACCTCATGAACTTCTCCTGTATATCACTGAAGAACGAAAGTCACTCAGGTTTGAATGATGACTAATAGTCAGTATTGCATTTTAGGTAAACTAACAATGGTCTGTGACAACCACCAATATAAAAAATAGGTTATTTAAAGGGATACTCCACTTTTTTGGAAATAGGCTCATTTTACAAATAGAGACTATAAAAAATAGTCTCATTGACTTCCATAGTAGGAAAAAATATATACTATGGAAGTCAATGAGACCAGAAACAACAGTTTCTGTTTATTGAAAATGCATATAAATTCAGTAAAGTCAGAATTTCAAGTTGTTCTGCTCTAGTCACCATCATGTTATATGAGTTTTTTACAGGAGAGACTGCTTAGAGGTGTGAAATGAAACATATCTGACAACTTTTCACTCATTATTATTTCCTATATAGAGGCATGTACATTCTCACCACTCTTGCGCGTAATGGTACTACTACATTTTTGGGTTTCGTGTTTTAGCAGTGCTCTAATCAGAAGTGTCATACATCTATTTTTATATACGGTGAACATCTTCATTTTCAAACTAAGATACAAATAATGTTTGGTTTTCTTTGTTTCCACAGTATATTCTAAGCATCTTGGCTTTCTATAGATGATTTGTGAGGCTATTTTGATCAAGTATCATAACTTGTTTTTTAAGTACTGCCATTTTATCCAAGTCAGCTAGAACTCTTGATTGAGCTTGATGCATGTTACTGTTTGTATGGCTTTGCTTTAATGGAATACTCTTGCTCCACAGGCTCTTCCTCCCCTGTACGCCCATCTACCCCTTTGGCTACCAGCAGCTCTCCCCCTCCCCCTCCCCCACCTCGGCCACCCTCACGACCCAAACTGCCTCCAGGGAAACCAAGCGTAGGGGATGTGGTACGTGATAACATAAAAAAATTACAATACTTTTTTAAATGGTAAATATTACTGTCACTGTTAGTTCCCAACAGTCTTAGTGTCACTGCCCTTTTTATGACCCAATTCATTTAAAAAACCTTATAGGGTGTAAGAACTCGTTCCAACCAGACCCAGTCTAAAAGTTGACATTTACTACATATTTATAGACTGGTTAAAACCAGACCATTTGTAACTGAGTTATGGTCTGGCAAAGCGTCATAGACAAATCATTTCCAGAGGGGCATCACCAACGGACGTTGCGGATAGACCTAAAACCAATTAGAG
>JAOTRC010000013.1:13859520-13873695 GCA_027497675.1 Cyprinella lutrensis
ATATATTTCTGATAATATTTGATGTTCCACAGAAGACAAAAAGTCATACCAGCTTACAAAAACACGATGATAATAAAATAATTGGCATTTATCAATTTTGGGTGAACTATCCCTTTAAACCCATGGGGGTGAGTGAATTATCAGCAAAAGTTTTTTTAAAAAATGAACTAATCCTTTAAGCTGTCTACTTCCGAGGAAGTGGATGTGCCCAGCATCGAGGCAGGAGAGATGGAGGACTCATCACCCCATCCTTCCACTGATGAGAAGCTCTTGGATGTTGTGACTCATGCAGTGGCCAAACTAAACATCAGCTGGCCCTGAGAGAGGCAGGAGGCGCATAAGAAAAGCAAACTTGATGAGCGCTTCCTGCAGCCTTTGTCAGAGCCTCCTTGCTGGGGTTTACCGTTCTTTCCCGACTTGCATAATAAGTTATGTACGTAGTCTAACTAGCCCTTCAGTTCTTCAGTACAGTAATATACTGGGGGTTAAAGAGAACGGTTATGGGATGATGCCGCAGGTTGAAGAGTCTCTAGCGAGATATTTCTCACCCGATGTTGCGTCATCCCTGAAAGTCCTAGCGCTGCCCACCAAACCCTGCCGAACTGTATCTGATTTGGTGGGCATAGCTTATATATTGTGGCGGGTCGGACAGACCTTTTAAAAGACCTCGATGAGGGCAAGGGGAGCTATCTCTCAGCATCACTATGGAGATGGCCTGTGCCATCGGCTACTCCATGGCGGTATTGGTGATAATGGAGAGACACCTGTATTCGGGTGAATGATAGAATATTCCTTCTGGATGCCCTGATCTCGCCTTCTGGGCTTTTTGGCGACTCAGTTAAGGGTGGTCCAGGAGGCGAAGAAGCATTCAGCCACTTTCAAGCAGTATTAACCTCGCAACTCTCGGCCTAGAGGGGCTCCAGGTAGGGTGCCTTCATCTAGCTCCTCTCACTGCCAAAAACAGAAAGAGAGTGTTGCCTCTAGTGTTGCCTCCTTAAGGTGTATGTAGCAGCAATAGTAGCTTTCCACACTCCACTTGGCGATGGACTCCTGGGGAGGCACCACCTGGTTGTACTGTTCCTCTGTGGAGCGTGTAGGATGAGGCCAGAGTCCAACCTGGGATCTGGCAGTGGTTATTGAAGGGTTGTCTCTGGCCATTCGAGTCAGCTTCAGAGAAATTTCTCCCCCTCAATGTTGCTTTCCTTTTCATTTGTCCCTAAATAGAGTCGGGGACCTCTCTTTCTATTTCTCCTCCCTGCTTAGAGTTTGCTCCCGGGAAGATGAAAGCTACCCTTTACCCAAGACTGGGCTACGTGCCTGAAGTACCCTGAAATGTGGTGCGTTCTACCATCCTCCAGGCCTTTCATCCTTTACCTTCACCACACGTGTCGGCGGAACAGGAGAGACTTCATTTGCTCTGCCCCGTTGGGGAGTTAGAGATTTATGTTGAAAAGTCTTCTTGTTGTAGGAAGTCAGACCAACTGTTAGAGTGCTTTGGGTTGGACAGGAAGGGATCCCCGGTCTCTAAGCAAACGATCAGCAATTGGATCATTCGGGATAACTCTCTGGCCTAACAGGTGCATAATATGCCTTCACCTCTGGCCATAAGGGCTGACTCCACTAGAAGCATAACATCTTCTAGAGTCCTTCTCTCCTGGGTTTTTGCTGCAAGAAATATGTGATGCTGTGGGCTTGGGTACCCCGCATACATTTATGAGACTTTATAGTCTTCCTTCTACAGCGGGTGCACAAGTGCTCTCTTCCTAACTGTGCCTAGACAGTTCACTCAAGTTTAGGCATTGTTTGTCATCGTTTAGTGAGCATTAGCTCTCCAAATGGTCGTCATACGATGGGAACATCTCAGGTTACGACTGTAACCATTGTTCCCTGAGAAGGGAATAAGACACTGCGTCTCCCTACCAAGCCCCTGTGTGCTTGAGAGCCACTTACTTCGATCTTTTAGAAGCTACTCTCTTTGTGCGCCGGCGTGTGAGTGCTACGTCACGTGCAAACTCATGACGCAGCAGCAATCAAGATTGGACTAGTATTACACGTGCATCAGATGCTGAGGGCATTCCCTAAAGTGTTGTTATATGACGCAGCGTCTCGTTCCCTTCACAGAAAACAAGGGTTGCAGTCGAAACTCGAGCCGTTTGTTTACAACAGAACCAACAGTATTTTCACTACACAACAGATGTAGGACATAGCATGCTTAATTATAGCAACAGCTTGTTCATTTTCAATGTGATATTAAAACAATGGTATAGCATAACTGTGATCACACTACTATGCTACTTGTTGGAAAAAGTTGCTTATTACTGGAGAAGCTAAACATTTATTTCTACATTTGTGCATTTGATAGATGCTTTTAGACATACATTGCATCCAATGGTATACATTCATCTGAACCCAATCATAACCATAACCTTGGGGTTGCTAGCACAGCGCTCTACTGTTTGAGCTACAGGAACGCTACGAATAGACTAGTCTGAAACCAGTGTAACTACTTTCACACTACCAAAAAAGGTAGTATCATACTTTTAGTCATGTAGTCTCCAGCACTGGAAGGTAAAGCATTTGTGCATACAACTGAAAAAGGAACAACACTGACAACCTTTTGACAACTTTGGGTTAAGTCTCTTTCTGAAACAGAGCTGCTAACATCCTGTCACACACTGCAAATGGACCAAGCAGGAACTAGAGTCATATGAAAAAGCTAAAGCAAAGTAATTATCCAGAGGAACAAAAGATGTGTATAATTCATAAAGCAGTGGCTGTCACTTGTTCCGCACACTGAGCCGAAACTTCCCCAACACCATCCATTTTTAAAGAGCCGTGCTGATGTTAACCCACTTAAAAGTTACTGTAACATCTGAACTTGACTGATTCGTGGTTCATTTTGACATATCAAGACCTGAAGCTAGAGGATAATCTGACCTGATGAGGAACTGGACAAGTTCAGATATGTCATTACAAATTTGAGAAGTTCTAAAAATATTACTCAGTACATTCTAGAATGTATCTGGCCTTTGCAACTGCTTTCCCTCACAATCCTAAATTTGGATAAAAGGAGGAATCTGTTACTGAATACATAGCTTTTTGGGGTTATTAAGTACAGTTTTGCAGTTTCATTAAAAGAATTGGGCAACCGAAAATGAATGATCTGTCAACATTTACTCTCTGAAAATCTTCATCAATGATGGCAAACATAAATTTTTATTTTTTGTCTTATAAACCCGGGGTTTGGAAACTGAGGACCAGGGAGCCTCACAGCTGTCATTTACATGCATGTATTTGTAGGGCTCTTAAAGATTACTGTAGCATATTTTAAACAACATTTTTTTTTTTTTTACAAAAGCACTACAAATCATTTTGAACTTAATTTTTATTTCTCTCCAGGTTTATACATCTAACACGTGAGTGTGTGTGTACTATTAACTTAAAACTATGGAATGCAATGAAAAGACGAACTGTTTACATGAACTACTAGCATTATAAATGCAGAGAGAAAGGGGAAGTGAATAGTTTCTGTAATAATGAGACAGTGAATATCATGAGTTAGATCTCTGGACCTCATTGTGAAATTCTGCGAGAAGGCCTGCAAACACCATGTGGCACTAGAGAATGTGAGAAATATTCATTCTGTTTCTCTCTGTCTCTGTCTTTCTCTCTCTCCCACAGTTCACTGATGCAGATGAAGGGATTGTTTGTCTAAAAGGCGAATGGACTTCCTTCTATTCTGGCCTTTTTCCTGTCTGTGTAGCAGGCGTCCCTGTGCCAGGCTAAAAATACTCCCAAACACACCGTAAACTGAAGCCCAGCACACAGGAACCACGTCACAATACATTCACGGGAGGGGTGGTGGTGACCACCAATCTGTCCTTTTGTGTCCGAAAGGGGGTGCGAAGGAAAGAAAAAGATCATGAGCGAAAGACAATAGTCAGGAGTGTTATCATTAATGTCTCTTTCTTTCTCCTTGCTACTGCGGGTTAAATAAAGGCAGGTTGTTTTTTCCAGTCGGTGGCTTTTGAACAGGATGTCATAGACACACAGTGGATCTGCGTCACGTGGTTTCCGCCTCCCTCAAAATAATCAAACCAGAGTAACTATAGCTTCAATAAACAGCCTGACCTTGATCTGATCTCCAACGAGAGTGACAAAACAATTGCGAATACATCAAACTCTTAGCCTGAACAAAAGCGAGGGACATTAACGGCATGGTCAAACAATGGACAACCCCAATTCTCAACTCTCTCTTTTGTTTCAAAGGCCCTCTATTCAAATGAGTGCCAGATATATTTAATATGACTACCACGTAAAAAAATGCTAAGCCTGTTTTTCCAGCTTCCATTCTTTAGAGGGGACGAGCCCCTCTTGTTACCATAGAGAGGAGAATTTATTCAAGGACAATAGGACTTCCCACCCAGCAGGCTGTCATTCAATTGCCAATATTTATGGGCAGGGATTACTCACAGTTAAGATCACCCACCCAGAAGCCCCTCGAGTATGCGAATGCTTGCATTTTCCCATCTCCCCGTTTGGCCTGTTTTAGTGGGTCTGTCTGGGTGAGGTACGAGCTCTTCGATCTGTCTGTGGTTTGTGTACGCAACAGTACAGGGGTGAAGACAAGTTTCAGAACGGAAAAGCTTTGCACAAGTAATGGCTTGGTAACACTAAACATGCAACTGAATTTAACTCAAGCTTCAGGTGAGTCTCGCAGAACCACACTGAATGATCAAATCTCTTACCTCAAGACTGAAATACACTGAGATGCATTTATAACTCAGCTGTGTTCAGGACCAGGAATGGTAATGAAATTAAAACATTATGATAAAAGAATTTAAGAATACTGTTTCAGCTTATGTAAAGTTATAGATACTACTTGAAACCTTTTACAGTGGTATCAGATCATAGGACGGTGCTTTGACATGCTAAAGGGTTGCCATATTTGTTTACCAGGTTATTTATATAGGACTTTCTTGCAGATTTCTTTTCTCCTGAGACAAAAAAACTCTAGAAGAGACAAGCCAAATGACTTGAGGTTTAGAAAAGTGCTATTTTCAACAATGCCTCAACACATGCAAATTGTCAAGTTACAGAAGTTTGCAATCAAAAGTAAAAAGATTTCTCGTTAAATTCATCGAAAACCAATCACATAATCACATAAATTTGACCATTTGTCCATTTTACCATCAGCTCATTAGTTGCTATTTTTATTCGAACGACTGACGCTTTTATAGAGCGCTGTATGTACTACTGTACACCAAAAGTGCTTTCCAATCAAATCAGGTGCAGCATCCAAGGAATTAGCCAAAACTTGATACATATCTGGGAACTTCAGTATTATTATAAAAAGCAACTTCAAATAAGGTAGTACAATAGAAGGCCGTCTTGTCGATACGTTTTGGTTAGTAATCAATGTAATCTGTGAATCAATATTTGGGCAGAACGCAACACTGATTTAAAGTTCAGCTCAATCATCATATGACAAATCATGGCTACATTGACGGACCCTTGTCCTTCCTTTCTCTCTTTCTTTCTAAGTGTGTATGTGCATTGTGTGTGTGAGTATGACACTAGCAGCTGCTTTTCTGTTGTCCTTCCTGTTCATTCAAAGGGGATGCAGACCATCTTGTTTCGTCTCCTCGAGCCCAAAAAAGAAGCGGCTAAACATAAACAATGAGCACATATCCTGCTCTGCCAACACAGTTTGTTTCACACTCTCAGTGTTTGTTTTAAACAACTACATGAACGTTAGCATCGGGCTATTGTTACGGATGTGTGCCGTGTCATTAAACAAGAACAAAATGTCTGAAACCTCTTTATGAAGTGCTGACATTCCATCACCCTGAAATGACTGAATGATAAAAGTTTATTGCCTCTTTCAATGATTGGTATGTGGCTGAGGTTTGTGTCACATGAAAAGCAGGAAAAGATTTCAGGTCACATCTCTGATAAAACCATGATGATCCTGTTTGAGAAGAATCCCATTAACCAAACATTCCCTTGGATTTCAAAGAAACATTCTTAGAAATTCCTTGAAACGTCTAAGTGACATGTTGAACTCCTCAGAGCCGGATTGTTTTGTTCTGTAATCATGACTAACCTATTTATCCAGTCTTCACACTTACAAAACACTTCCATGTAAGTTTTCTCAAAAGCTATGAAAGTCTTGGGTAATAGCACACATTAAAAGACTTTTGATAAAATCTACACTCGTGTCTTTACTTTGAGGTAAATTGTGTTTAGGCCGTGTGACATTATGAGACTCATGAAAGCACTAATGTGTGATTGAGAGAAATTCACGCATGCTGTTTGAATACGAGGAAATGTTACAGGTGCACTTTGCATAAATAAAGCACTGCATTATGCTTGTACTGTATGACACAAACAGCTGAAACAAAGCTACAGTATACTGAAAGACTGATCCAGGATCAGGGATCAAATGGTTTCTGATGTGAGGTAAGCAGGACAGGAAAGATTTTTGAAAGGATTTAAGTGCTTGTTTTTTTTGTAACTCACTGCCATCTGGTTCAATTTTAGAAAGTGTGTGAATTTCTGTACCTGATTTCTAGTTAGAAAGAGGAAGAAAGAGTGGAATATTGAGGAAATCAAATTTGACTCTGTTTCCCTGTATTGTAAATAATTAATTGGTGCATGTTGTTCCAGAGAAATAGAAAAGCTGCATTTTGCCATCTTTAATTAAAAATATCACTTCACAGAATCTATTTTCCTCTTCCGCTGACATCACGTATGCTGTGTGTGGGCTATTGGATAATGTTAACCAAAAGCCAAATAGAAAACATGCAAATGGTCTGGTTTTATTCTGGCACATAAAGTAAAAAAAGACGAAATATGTAAAAAATGACTGTTTCCAAACGGCCAATTTTACTAACTTTATTAAATTAATCTCTAAACTGACTAAAATGAAATCAACATCAAAGTAGATCTGTGTTTAACCATCACATTTAGTCCACATGTAGGAGAAAACAGCCACTATGAGGTCACTCAAAAAACACACATATTGGCTGCATCAGTAAAAGTAAAACGTGAATAAACTTCCACGAAGCTAATCCAGAATCACTCTGATGGACAGAATGCAGACATGCGAGCACATACGCAGCAGGGCACAAACACACATCAACACTCTTGCTCTATAAATAGCCTGCCATTTTACTGGAAACAGGAGCTATGGCTCACAATCGCAAAGCAAATAACATTGATAAGTGAGACTGTATAGAGATAGACGGAGTCCAACGGCAGGAAAAAAGGGTACTATGAGACAGCATATGAGGGAAAGTGGTGGAATGAGGTAGTGGAGTCAGACCATCCATGCTACAGACACCTGCCCACACTTGCTGTCAGATACTCAGTGTAACTGCAGAAACAACAGCTCTGTGAATGAGTGTGTGTGTGTTCAGGGCTAGTGTGTTAACAGAGCTTAAATATTACTATCTGCTGATCCGACCCACTGATTACCAGCACAGCAAACAAGTTTCCTTTAAAGGACAGAAGGTTATTATTCACGCCACCTAAATACTGGCAAACCTGAGACTTCTATTGTTTTTATATAAAGTTAATTATAATAACTTTATTTCAAGTCCCTGGATTTCACCAATGGGAAGTTTTGTCAGATCTAGTTATACTATATATGAGCTTTTATAATTTGTCAAAGCTACAAAGTAATTCAACATCATGTAGGTCACTTGTACTTTCTGCACAGGAAAACATACGCAGAAACACTAGACCTGTGGCCAGTGCTTACATGCAATAGGTTAAAAACAACAGGTTAAATGCTGGGATATCGTTTACGTGACCTATTCTCAGCTATTTGCTTCATGGAAAATTTGATGAAACGATGACTGTGATTTTTCCATAAATGCATTAGTGAAACACAGACATGGTTAATAAAACCAGTGAGAATGAGCTACTGAGATAAACCGAAAGAGAGAAAGCATGTGTGCGTGTGCTTGAAAGAAAGAGTCAGTGTGCATCTATGTGTGCGAGTGGGATTCAGAGAGAAAGCATGTCCTTGGGCCTCGATCGTCCCTGTGACTTATAAACAAAAGTTGAAACTAAAAAATTTTCAAAACAACATCTAAGCAGATTGCAATGTGAACTGTCTAAAATCAGCAATATGTTCATTTTCTCTCTCACACAGAGATACTGTACGATGACAAAACTGACTTAACTACAATAATTCAAGTTCAGGTTACCCTAGGGCTATGCAGAAAATTATGTGTATGCTAATAAATATGTTGATAAATTACACCTATATATAGACAGAGAGAGAAATGCTAAATATAAATAAATAAATACTAAAAATATAAACTCATCCCCAAAACAAAAGTAATGCACACAAACGAACTAAATGCATGCACAACATCACACCTGTGTACTCTTTGGATAACGATGATCAGACTATCCACTCATCAACACTGATCATCAGGATTGACCAATGGATATCTATGTTTCTCTCACTGGCTTGTATCCTATTATCACATAAAGACACCTCAACACGACAATACACAAGAGACAACAAAACACGATAGACCACAAGAAAAGTTTGTGACCTTGGAATTCCTCAAATTTCTCCGACTGCAACATATTTGCACTGAGAGTGTAAAGTGTCCTTCTGTACTCTCCAGATGATAGCATCTGACTAACTGACCACACACATTTCCAATGTGTAAACTGCACAAAGTTTATCATTAGTTGGCGTTCAACCACTGAACTTTATAATAGGCTTTAAATAGGTATGACAGTCTGTTAGGTGATCAAGAGAATGAGATCTTACCTGCTAGTGGAGATCACTGGAGCTCTGTTGACTCAGCAGAGGTGTGAATCACACAGCGTAGTACTCTACAAGTCCATGTCTCCCTTAAGAAGAAATAAAGACAGAAAGACACTGCATGTCAGATGCACTGTTCAGTGAGATCAAAGCGCACACAATCAACAACAGTGTGGTGTGCAAGAGCTAAGCATGTGATACTGACCCCACACAGATGCATGCTGCCTCTCTCCTCCCTTCGCTTTCTCTGGCCCTCCCCTTCACTTCCACCCCTCTTTCACTCAGTCCCACCCCTCACTTCCCTTCGCTCTGTCTCTTCTCGCTCCATCAAACAATCATCCTGTACCTTTCTCTCTCTCTCACTCACACACACACACTCACACGCACACACACACACACACACACACACACACACACACACACACACACACACACACACACACACACACACACACACACACAGTTCCAGTGTATTAACAATAACAAGTAGAAAGCAAAGGAATTCTTGCTGGATTGTCCTTCAGCTTATCTTGGCAAATCATCATCATCATCAACAACAACAACAACAACAACAAAGTACTATACAGTGATGGCATTGGAATGGCCTATAAATAGTATGTTAGTTGGATAAATATCATATGTACAAGTACATACTGGTATTTGTACCATGGTATATCAAAAAAATACCATGGTAGCCAACTATAAAATGAAAATATGTTGGTTTATTGGTTGGTTTACCTAGGTCCGTGAACTTAATTTATTGCTTTATTATGTGTGCTTTGAGAAAAAGATTTTATGACAAATTATGTAAATAAGTGCAAAAGCAAGTAGGGTGGTTCGCGGAATCCATTACATTAAAAAAATGATCTCGATGCAAACACTCACGCATAGTTATTCCTTAAACTCACACAAAGTAATTCCTTAATGACAATTCCACTATATAAATTCCTAAATATCATATTAGTCATTTTTTATATATATATTTCCAAATCCTTATCATGAAGAAATCACACCGTGTCCTAACTACACGCGACGCCGCGACACGCGATAAAAGGTATTTTTTCCATGTTAATCTGAGTTTTTGTCCTAACCAGGCGCGACGGCGACACGCGAAGTTTCTAATTTTGAAACGGTTCCTATTTCTGCGACGTCGCGGCAGACAGAATGAAGAAATTACACTGGTTATGAGTACAAATTATTTATTTTTAGTTAAAAATAGGTCACTGTGCGTGTAGTTAGGACATATCTACACAAACATGACAGTAGAGTTGCACGATTAATCTTTAAAGGGGTCATACAGTGCCATTTTCATATAAGTTTTTTAGATTCTTTAGGGTCTAGATGAAAAGTTTGTGATATACTTTAACTAAAAATTCTCATTAGTGTTTTAAGAAAACACTCATTTTACCTGATCAAAAACAGCTCTGTTTTCAGCACACCATTTCAGTGCATATGCCTTTAAATGATAATGAGCTTTGCTGACTCTACCCCTCTGTTGAGTGGCTTTTTGACAACCCACGGAGTGTTGCCTTGACAACAGTTGAGGGTATATTTTGGAACAAGAATGGGAGCGGGATCCTATGAGGACACATCCGTGCGACCGTATCAATTTGAACCGGAGTCGTGGTTGTACCCGGAACAAGATGACGGCCGCAAAGAAGTTCAACAATTAAGGCTTGAACAGGATGTTTCTGAAATGACGCACTGGGTGCGCAAGACCATATTCCGCTTGGCTGTGTGCATGGTTTTTTTTTCCGAGGATGAATGACTTTACGCCGAATCTGCCTGAGCATGTACGTCGCGCTGCATACGATACGTCATATCGTTCATCTCTTTTTGGTTTTAGATCTATCCAAATGCGCTCAGAGGCATTTGAACTATGTCCGTTGGTGACGCCCCTATAGAAAAGCTTTGCCAGACCATAACTCAGTTACAACTGAGAATGGTCTGGTTTTAACCAGGCTAGCTTTACATGATAATAGCGTCGGTTTTGCTTACCAAGATAAGCAGTAGTCTGGCCAACAGTGTTGCCATGCATGATATAGGAAACATGGTTTCTATGACCAATTAGAATCCAGTATTCCAGCTGTACCATGAGTCAAAACCAACATTTGATATTAAAGTTATTGTTAAGTTGGTCCCATTGTATTTTTTTTCTCATAACAAGTCGCCTAAACTCTCACACCAGATTACTGCTCAAGATAAACAGCTAAGACAAACGACATGCTTTCAATTGAACCACTTGTGAGAACAGAAGAAAATTTGGTGTATTTTGGTAAATTTAAAGTGATGAAGATGTAATGTTAATCTGCAGTGTTTCAGACCCCAACGATTGTTTTAAACATTGTATTTCCTTTCTGTCTCCGACACCAACAACCCAAATTAGGTCGTGACCCAATTGAGAGCACCAATGTAGAGAACACAACATAGCTAAATATGTATAAACACCATCTCTGAATTATTTCAAGAGTTTTAATACATTATATGGATATTCAGAAAGTATTTATTCATGTACAAATTACAAATACATAGTTTTTTATCAACTCTTCAGTTTAAATGTACAAAAAAAAAAACAGAAGAAAAAAAAAACGGCTGTTTAATAGCAGCTTTGCAACCTGGCAAGACATTTCACCCACTCTATCAAATGCAGTAAAAGATTTCTGTAAAAACAAAATACATAAAGGTTCTTCATCTTATTATTTTCTTTTTAAAGAAACATAATAATAATTTCTAGAAGAAAGGTGATGTTAAAGGTCATGCCTGCTCCACAGGGCAGACATCTGCAGTGGACTAATGTCCCAGACACAGAGAATTAGCTGGCGTCTGTCATTAATACAAAGCAGCTTGTATAAAAAGCTTATTTTAAAGTCTTGACACTGAAAACGTTTTGTGCTGTGTGTTTATGACTCTATGTATTGCAGGTGTGTGTGTGTGTGTTTGGTGTGGTCTGCCTGACTAAAATGTGAAAGTAACCAGAAACGAAAGACAGCGATATAAAGAAAAATCAGCCAATAAACGGCTTAGAAAATAAGTAAGAAGGGAAAGGACAATTAATAAAACAAAAGAAGAAATGGAAAGAAAGTAAAAGTGGAACAAGAGAGTCTGGCTTTTGCTCTAGTAAAATATCCACACGCTCGGCGTCTCTGACTGGGTAAAATAAAGCAGTCCCCCAGCTTAAGGTCATAGGGTTTGTCAGTTTGCTGAAATATCACCTCTGCTATGTTCAAACAGTCTCTCTACTTCCTAATACAGTAAAAAATAATATACTTACATAGACCAATAAAACAAATATTTTATACAGTTCTCTCATAGACACCATTAGATAGCACATTAAAACTCTTCATCTCAAGTACGACTTTTTTTCTATGTTTGTTTTTTTGCGTGTTTGTTTTATACAGTGCAGAGTATATGGGCCTTGATTAAATAAGAGTGTTTTTACTATATCTTGCGCCCTCTGCTGGTCACTCCGTGCTCGTGCTGGTAGCATTCTGTCTGTGAGGAACGCAGTAGTTGTGCTGGGCGGAGTGGACAAATCCTGGCAGACACATGCATTTATATGAGCCCTGCGTGTTGATGCACTTGCCGTTCTTGCAAAGAGACATCTTTGAATTCAGCTCTGAGCATTCGTTGATATCTGGAACACAAACCACAAAGAGTTTGTGACTTAACTTCAATCTCGACAATTCGAATAATAATTCTTTTAGTTTTTGGGGTTATAAATATTTGTTGAAAAAGTAAATGGAATTTCATTGCTAAAGCAAAAAAGACTGAAGAGGTATTGTAGAATGGCAAACAGACAATTTTTTTTTTACAATACTACTGGCAAAACTACATAATGTGTATCTTTAACTAATGTTGTTGTCATATCAAAAACCAGTCAGACACTAATCTAAATTTCACAGTTAGACGTAAGCTGTGTTTTTGTTTTCATCTGTCACTAAAATAACTTATAAGAATCATTAATTTGAGAATTTGCATAGTTGAGTTGTATATTTTTGAATAGCTAAAAATTAACCGAACAAGAATCATTTGTTTAAAAATAGACAACACTGGTTTTTCAGTTGGTTCACTAAAAAAAACAATTCATAAGAATCATTCATTTTGGAAATTAGACTCGCTGTAGATTTTGTAGCAGTGTTGTGATGTCACTTTCTTTTTTTCCCTAACTGGTTCTGAATAGAAACCAGTTCTCGGTTCTCAACCCTAATAAAAACTCTGTTATATAATTTATCATCTGCTCAGTCATGCCTCATTTCAGAAGATTAGCTTGTATAATCAGGGCACTTTTCTGGGATAAAATGGGAAAAGCAATTTTGAAGTTACCTGACAGATGAGGTTTTGAATCACCCCCAAACCCTTTGCTTATATGCCTTAATAACATCCACAAATTAAATCCGGTCACATAGAATTACTAAACATACTAATTAATCAATTATTTGTATCTTAATATTTAATCTAGATTTGAATTTATTTATCCTGAAGCTCAGACACTTGTGCAGGCATAGATTTTTCTATTCTTCAAATAAATTCCTTAGGGTTCTGAACGATCTGAAACGTAAACCTGAGCAAATCCCACCCACATCCTGAAAAACCAGCCTGATGATCCCCTCATGTGGGAATCTGCTTTTGCTCACCCACGCAGGCCATGCGGGACATGTCGAGTGTGTATCCATCGAAGCAGTCGCAGGTGTATCCCTCCTGCACCCGCACACACCGTCCGTTCTCACATCCGTTCAGCACACCACACTCCTCAGCTCGC
The DNA here is from genome assembly GCA_027497675.1 of Cyprinella lutrensis. Classification (NCBI taxonomy): domain Eukaryota; kingdom Metazoa; phylum Chordata; class Actinopteri; order Cypriniformes; family Leuciscidae; genus Cyprinella; species Cyprinella lutrensis. The sequence continues at coordinate 13,873,071 of JAOTRC010000013.1, forward strand.
AGTCCTTCAAATGCATCATATGGATCTGTGAAGGAGAGAGAGGTTTTGAGTTTACATTTTAGGCTGAACTATTTATTTAAAGTGAGTAATTTTACTCACTTCTTGGTGGCTCATAATCGTCATAGAAGGGCAACGTGCTGTCAGGATCTGGCTGAAAGTCATATTCAGGGCTGATCTCGTACTCATGAACTGGGCCGGCAACCAGAGCATCCTGACCATATGGCCGACGGGAATGACCAGGCTGACGGATATTACACATAGTGGCGTAGGCAGCTGGATGACAGTGAAAAAGAAAGAGTTTTGTTTTCCTCTATTTTTCTTTGTGCTTTTTTTGTGTGTTTGCAGGATATAATAACAGGGCAGTCGGATCATGTAAGACAATCCAAACGAAATATATGCTGAAACTACACAAGAACTACACTACCGGTCAAAAGTTTTAGATCAGTAAGATTTTTTATGTTTTTAAATGAAGTCTCTTCTACTCACCAAGGCTGCTTTATTTGATGAAAAAAAAAGACTAACAGTAATATTGTGAATATTATGACAAATTAAAATGACTGTTTTCTATTTTAATATATTTTAAAATGTAATTTGAAAGCTGAATTTTCAACATCATTACTGTTGC
>JAOTRC010000013.1:13885792-13897381 GCA_027497675.1 Cyprinella lutrensis
TATATATACTATTGCTGGAAATTCACCCAAAAAATGTATACATGAATAAACAAGTAGGACTGCCTATTTTTGGATAATATAATCAATTAAAATAGTCAAGTTTTAAATGAAAGGCATTTAATCTCACTTCGATGACCATCTCATTTATGATTATTCAAATGAATTTAGCATAAAACTGTCATACCGCTGAGCCCTACTCGTATAATAAAGGCAAAACTTCCTCTTGCTCCTCTCTTGCTCTCTTTCAGAAGGTGCAAAAACAATCAAGATGAAAACATGTGTTAAAATAGCCACCAACATCAGACCTCTACACACCAGGCCTCAAAAATACATGTGGCTTCATCACTTTAATAGGGCTTGACTCTGTCAATGTATTAATGTGTCTGTGCGTATGTGAGGGCCACTGATGTGTTTAACCCTGGTCGCTGTGTTTTAAACATTACCGGGGTCTGTGCCGTCCACCCTCAGACTGGAAGAAACTAAACACTCACATCAATCATGGTTCTAGCAAAGCGTCTGCATCTTTTTTATGTTGTCTGAGAGGAAGTGGCAAAAAATCTCAGAAAGTGCTGGCCTCGATTCAAACTCCAGCTCTGGTTTACCTGCCTGTCTTTACAAACGGACGAGACCATCTATCTATTAGTTTGTCTTCAAATTGACAACATACAGTTATAAGGCACTAAATATTTTTTTCCACTTAAAAATAATTACAACTAAAGAAATTAATAGAATTTTGACAAATATATTTCATGTCGGCATGAAGTTTCGCTAATCTTCTTTTTTTTCCCTATTGTGATGTACTATATATCTGGGTGAAATGGCTTATGGAACAAGAAAAAATGTTGGATGGGACTAGGATGAAAATTGAGGCAGATCTGAATGCCAGTTTGCAGTCAGTTGAGGAGTATATTTAGTCCCACTTTCAACATCAGAAAACATCATGAAAAGAGACAAACATCATAAAAAGAACAGATGACGTTTCGAAGGGGAGGAGAGGTTAACGTTTTTAATTAAAGATTACAAGGTAACATGAATTTTAAAAAATCCTAATGATGTGCACAGAGTCAGAGAGGACTTTTTTGCTCACTAGCTGTGGCTAGTGGTTTTCCATAGTAATTAGCCAATCCGCATTTTCAACGGCCACAATTTTGACATCCATACCATGGGGAAAAACTGCTATATATATTTAGCTGCTCCTGAATATTTAAACCCTGAGTTTCATTCCAGTCCTTGTCCGATCTCATCTAAGTTGTTTCATTTTCTCCAGGGTATCTCCTGCTTGATAGTAATTAAGTCAATTTGTAGTATTCCTTTCACTTGTGACACTTTTACATGTCGTTCATGCTGCATACTTTCAAATTTGGTGCTTGAACACGTGTTGCACCAGGTTTGAGTATGTGAAAGCGTAAAATATTTCTATTTGTTTTTCATGGATAAAACGAAAGTCATTTAGTCATTTATGATGACAGCATTTTCATTTTTTTGGTTCACAAACAAGAAGCAATGACTACACCTTAGCTGTTAAGTTTAAGTTAGGTTTCTAGCAGTGATCATTCATTGAATACTGTCAGGTTTTATGTCTACTTCTAAATTGTAGAATGAAAATAACAGAAACTAGGAGGGGAGAACTTACCCACACAGCCCTGTCCATCCTGAGAGTCCTTGAATCCCTGGTCACACTGGCAGCTGAAGGAGCCTATTGTATTCTGACAAGCACCATGACTTCCACAGGTTTTCTCATTCAGAGAACACTCATCCACGTCTAGAACGAGGGAGAGAGCGACAATAAGACAGAAAGGAGGAGATGTTGGAGCATTTTGTGTGCTGAACTGGGCAGAGATGAATGGATGACAGAAGCTCTAAAATCACATAGTACACTACTAATAAAAAGTTTGGGGGCTTTTGGAGACAAAAACTCCACCAAGGCTGCATTTATTTGATCAAAATACAGTAAAACTAGCTAATTTTGGGAATATTACCACCATCTTTCAGGGTGGAAGTATTAATTAGGGACAGGTTTGATGGTATGGGTAGGTTTTGGGTGAGTTAAGCCGGGGACACACTAATGACAAACTGGATCATTCTAAGACTGAACTCAACACACTTTAACACTGTTTCCATCACCTTGAGCAGATTTTAGTCTTTGACAGTCAGAGAGGAGTAAACACCTAAGAACAGAGTCAGTCCACAACACAACAAACAGAAGAGCCAAAACGGGAGATCTCAACTTTGTGAGATCTTTTAACGAAAAAAATCATGGATGTCAACATACAGCTGATGCTACTTATTTACAGTCCAATTTGTGCAGAAAAAAGTGGAAAAAAATGCTTTTTTTTTTTAAAAAAAAAATTGTTTCTCTTTAATGTTTTCTTTTTGAAGTAATCGCCTATAGACGCCTATATTCTTTTTTTTTTTACTACAATCAAGCAATAATGTAGACTGTTACTCTCAAATTGGGAATTAAAAACGAATTGGTTCATTCTGAGCAAAAACACTAGGCTGTTTTTTCATTCCGATTCCAGAGTTACCAGTTACCGTTGTAAGAACAAACTATAAAATATCGCTTTATTTATTCTGGAATAGAAGCACTTTAAATTATTTGTATATTTTTAAAAGAATAAGGATGAATGATGTTTGACAGTGAATGCATCTACACAGCATAGTCGTCAGTGCCAGTAGCAAATATTAAACTTCGACTGAGTCAAACGGACTGAGTTTTCCATAACTGGAAAAAACTCAGTTTGAGCATGATCAGTCTTAACGACAAAATTACATTCATGATGAGCCTGACAGTCATGTAGTGAGTTCCTGGCTTTAAGGGATAAGGGAAGGGCCAACAGTGTAATTGTAATTACAGAAAATAATTGCAGCTGTAATTACATGCAGGTAATATTTTTTAAATGTACTGTAAGTACATTATAAAAACCTGTATACAATAAGAGCATTTTATTCAATTATTTATTTCAATGTTATTACATAGTAGTTAAAGACATCTGATATAAAGTGGGACCTATAACAGTAACTAAACTGAACATGGAATGATGGGTCAAATCGGCAACATAATTGTAATCTGCTGTGTTAATTAGCAAATGTTTAAGCCACACAAGAAAAAAACAGCTCAGGTCATTACTAGAATATGGAGATGAGTGGAGCTACGGCTGAAACTGGTGCCTTTAGGCACTTACCGATGCAGATGCCGTGTTCGCCTCGGGAAAGGCCAGGTGGGCAGGGCGCCTCACATCGGTAAGAGCCTGGTGTGTTCTGACAGTCCCAAACCCCACAAATAGACGTCCCCAAGTCAGCACACTCATCAATATCTGACAGACAGAACAACCAACCAATCAGTTTACCAATAAACCAATCAGCAAAAAGCTTCAGGGTGGAGAAAAAGTGAATTGTTTTGGACTCTATAGGTTTTTACCCTGGCACTCATGATTGGTTGGCTCCAGGCGATAGCCTCCTTCACAGTTGCAGAGATACGACCCCTCAGTGTTTGAACAGGTACCATTTACACATCTGGTGTCATCCACACATTCATCTACATCTGAAAAAGCCAGCACACACACATTGGTTTTGAGTGGACCATTTTAAAAGAATATTTCTCGTTGTCTAGACATCCAGCTCAAACGCTTCCTTCTCCCTCCCCGTTTTACTGCTGGACGGGGCATTTAAACCAACTCTGGCACCTCACTGGGCCCGGGGAGCATGCACAAATGTCCCACCAGAGGAAAAATAACATTGGCTCATATGTGAAACCCATTAGACACACAATCCCTTTCTTTCTCTCACTCTCTCTTGTGCTGCCAAACACTGGGGCTTTTCGACAAAAACTACAGATTAATTTTGCTTAAACATCAGATAAATATCAACACAGCACCGCTGAGAATCAGGACAAACCACAGCAGGATGCATTGATGAGAGAGTTTGTTTGTGTTCGTGTGTGTGTGTGCGTGTACATACCTTCACAGCCAGGCGGATCCCTGGTGGATTCAAAGCCGATGAAACACACACACAGGAATGAACCCTCTGTGTTCAAACACTCTCCGTTCGGGATGCAAAGTGCCTCATCCTCACACTCATCAACATCTATGAGGATGAAGGGATGAAATCAGTGACAGTGTCTTTTTTATGGTGTACAGGATACTGCTTTCTATTATTTATAAAAGTTGTACATAAAATAGTATGAATTATACTATATTATTATTATTATTACATAGCCCTGGTGAATGTGAGAGAATTCTTTCAAAAAACATTTAAAACATTTTAACAACAAACATTTGAATGGTATGGTACTACATTCTGCAGAAACAATAAGAGTAGTATATTAATATCCTATTCCAAACACAGCCTCTGTGCTGTGTGTGTGAGTTTGTTTGATGGATTGTCTCACCGTGGCAACTGGTGCCGTTGACTTGTCTATATCCCTGCGGGCAATTGCACTGGTAAGAACCCAAGATATTGACACACTTCCCCACACCATCACAGGTCTGAGGTAACTCCAAACACTCATCCACATCTGTAAACATCCGAATATCTCACCATCACAAATACAATCAATCCCAGACACCCATGACATAAACACATGAAAACATATCACACACTTTCGTACCGTCACATTGGTCTCCTGCGGACGACAACGTAAAGCCGGGCTCACAGTTGCAGATAAACGACCCCTCTGTGTTCTGACAGTGACCTTGTGTGCACACGTTGTCATCCTGGCATTCGTCAATGTCTGCGAGACAAAAAGTTGCTCATTTGCATTTTATCTTTATGTTTTTGTAACACATAAAACCCATGTAAACCCAAGTAACCCAAGTAAACGGCTGAGCAATCTGCTCAGTGAAACAAAAGCAATAAACAAAAACAAAACACCCCAAAAAAAACTAAAAGAAACAAACAAAAAAACTAAACTATTTGAAACACCTCAAAATAAAATACAAAAAAACAAGACTAGACAAAACCAAACAAAACAAAACACACCACAACAAAAGCAAAACAACTTGATAGTCACATACAGACGAACAAAATCTTGCTAAACTGTAAACGGATAGTACCTGTGCAGGCCTTGGCATCATGAGTGAGCGAGAACCCTTCATCACATGTGCAGATGAAATAGCCCTCCAGATTCAAGCACTGACCATGAGCGCACACTCTTTCATCCAAACACTCATTTATATCTGCACAGAGAAGGTCACGAACACAATACATCTGAAGAAAGACACCTCAGTGGGTCACATTTATAAAGGCCCTCTCATTTGTCAAAAAGTAGCTGTGCTAAACACATTGTATATAAGCAAACAAAAAACTGCTTCTTACCAACACATTGGCCATTCCTCCCTTCATACCCATCCGGACATGGCGAACACATGAAAGAGCCCAGAGTGTTATAGCAGAGACCAGATGGACACACTTTCCCATCCTGACATTCATCGATATCTACATAGAAAAAAACAGACTGACTCAAAATCAATACACAAGTTTATGATATCCATCCAGCAAAAGGTCTGCACGTGCTGGCTGTGAAGGTTTGATAGGATGATAGGAGGGTCTGTTCTTATGGATGGGTGTTATTGCTGTCCTACTGTAAGGAGAACAGGAAACAATTGACTAAAGCTAATTTTATTCTCCTTCTCTCCATTACACCATTTTTAATGAAGTTACTTGAAGAAAACCATCTTAACTGCGAAAGCACTACACCATGCCCGCTTCCTTCTACAAATTCATCCATACACCTTTATAAGTCACTTCATTTCTACACTGAATGGATGTGTTACAATAAAACAGTTGGAGTGTGAAAATGCATGACCTAATCACAACCACAACAGATTTTTAAAGAGCTTTACATTAGATAAGACGGCTGCATTTTCAGTAACCAAACAATATTTGTTCTGGGCATGTTTGGTGCTCAAATAGGAGTTTGAATCTGGCTTGTAATTCTATTAGTAGTCTGTCGCTTAACAAGAGAGAGACTGAAATGTAATGAAATGGCATCTTACACAATCAAAGAGTAAAATCTGAAAAGTAATCGGTCTCATAGGCTAGCTTAGAGCAAACAAACAAACAACGCCCCGATTCCGTAGCAGTTTCACTAATTCTAGATTGTGGAAATATAAAGTGGGACAGAAAAGTTAAACCAATTTACTGGAACAGATTACTGGAACAGTTAAACCTGTTAACCAGAGAAAACCAATGTGCTGGCCATATCAGTTCAAATGGATGTAATGAGTAACTCTGGGCAAAAGCTTCCGGATGTCTTGTACTCTGGATTTCCTAATGTGAGGAGAAGATGTGTTTTCCAAGTACCGTGAACATTTCCTCATCTGCAGCGGCAGCGCTGAGGTATTTGGGTGACTCGGTTGAGGGTACGATAATACCTCTCTTCTTCCTCCACAAACCTCAAAGTGTGTCACAGGGAGGTGGTTTCTACCTCGTCTGCAAACCCTGAAAACCAGCTAATGACACACACACACAGGATGTGTTTGGAGTTGAGAAAGAGCTGTGCCTGTATTTAGACGACCACATTGCGGTTTAAGACCAAAAGCAGACTTCATATGAGTGCTGATCTGTCTGGATCAAAATAAGTGCCAAGAAAGTGGAGGAGAGAACTGGTAATGGCTCTTGAGGAAAGATACAGAGCTCCAATCAGGCCATCTTTTCACTTCTAACATGCCCACAAAATAAATAATAGATAATAAAAAATACATAAAAATAAATTAAAAAGTAAATCTATAAGTACCAGTCCAATGGGGCCTATTGTGAACCCTACTTTGACTCAGTTTGTTAGTGTACTTGGGTGAGTTTATATGGGACAGAGTATTGTAATTACCGGAGCAGCTGGTGCCCTGCTCGTGAGGCATGAAGCCAGAATAACACGCACACAGGAATCCGCCTGGAGTGTTCTGACAGTGACCATTAGCACACAAACTTGGGCTCTCCGCACACTCGTCGACATCTGTCAAAAATAATCATCAGGTAATCAATGGATCCGTCTTATAAGCTGTATAAAATTATGGACTAAAATTGTGTCTGATGAAGAAAAAAGGAGTAAAATCATATCTAAATAGTCATTCTTCCATATAATCCCTCTATTTCTAGTAAACAACATAAAATGTGTAGTCACTAAATATTTTCCTGGTTTTGCCTGAAGCTCATTTAATTAGTTTTAGATTATTAGATATGACATAGTGACCAATAAGCCTTTTTCGTTAAAACATTATAATTCCGTTCTCATTGTTTAGACTTTATTTTGATGGCCCCCTTTGGACATTCTGTAGACTAAAAGTAATGTTTCACCTACAGTACGTGTCAACTAACTTTAATTAAGAGTATTAGTAGACTATTAGAAGTAGGGTAAGGAGAATAAGGGGTTAGGGTTTGGAGAATAAGTTGACGTGTACTTGGAAAATTAGTAAAAAGTCGGTTGGATGAATGTCAAAATACAGTGTATTAGTAGACAGGATACTAATACACTACTGTGGCAAGCAGCGAATGTTAATGAGCGTCGCCTGAAGGTTCAACATCAACAGAATGTCTGAAGGGCATCATTAAAATAAAGTGAATAAAGTATTATAATTTACTCTCATGTCATTGCGAATCTGAATGACCTTCATTATTAGGTGGAACACAAAATAAAGTATCCATCCATTTTTTTCTCTCTCTCTTTTTTTGGCAATGGGATCCAGTATTGTTTTGGACCCCATTGACGTTCATTGTGTAAACAAAAACAGTTACAACATTTTCAAAATACCTTTACAGTTCAGAATCAGTGACTGACAATATCAAACAGATGTATGATGGATTCATGGATGCATTACATAAGCAAAATAAACACTGTATTGAATCAAAATTCCAGTTCTTGGTAGTGATAAAGTATAAACTACAGTATCAATATTGTTTAAATTGTTTAACCTTTGACTTCTCACCTACACATGTGATGCCCTCACTGTCTGTTCTATAGCCGTCGTCACAGATGCATGTGTAGCTGTCAGCAGTGTTATAACAGATTCCTGCACCACATATATCAGGTCTCACTTGACACTCGTCAATCTCTATGAAGAGAGAAAGAGAAAGAGAAAAGAGCAAGGTCACTTTCGGATTTTGCTATCTTGAAAAATGCCCATAGGGAAACAAAAGAAAGAGGTTTCTAGTACTTAAATGATTGGTTTTAGTTTTAGTGCATCATTTTTAATTTATTTATACAAAATAGTATATATTTTGAATATGGACTATTTATCAGTCATTGGTCATAACATTAATTTATATGCACTTACAGTATCAGTAAAATTGTGCATCCCAAATATATAGTACATAGATAAATGACACTCACCTGCCAGTTGGGTTGGGGAGATGTTCTGACTTTCTCTGGAGGGCAGAATTTCTACTGGAGCAGGTGGTGACACCTTCTCCACCACCTCTGGAGAGTGACAAGGAATGGGGCAACATAAGAAGAGAAAGAAAAGAGATGTAAGACATTCCACAATCCCACTACAGCAGATTTGTTACAAAACAAACATCAAAAATTGCTAATTACATCAACCCATCATTGTCATCATCTGGATTTGTTAGTTGGGGCCCTAATCTCTACATTTAAGCAGCACTTCAGAAATCTTTGCATAAACCAGTGGGTTGACTATAACATTTAAAGAGGTGAAGAGGTCTTGTGCAGTACAAGTGGGACTGAGACCTGGGAGGGAAGGCTCCATCCTGATTGTAGATACCCCAGGTGACAGCTGGGCCTGTCCAGGCGGTATAACTGACCTATCAACACTCATGTGGGTAAAAAACTCCTTCAAACAGATAAGAAACGACACACACAGTAATTGACTGATCCACAAAGAGCAAATTTATTGGCAACTAAAGCAAAGGGGTAAGCTGCTTCTGCTCTGACTGGATGGGGCAGAGCTGTCAATCTGTCCCAAATGCACACTTGATGCACACTCTTTCTGATTTCAAGTTTCATAAAGGTTCTCAAGAGCGCTACACTGAGAAAAGGCTGCACTGATGTACACTATTATCTCACATTCTATGCAGAATTATGTTAACAAAGTGTGGACATAGACCACAAGTGCTTAGGGTGGCATTTGGGACAGAGTCAGTTAAGTGGAAGAAAGCCATTTGCAATCTCACAGATCTACAACCATCTTCTCTCTCTCTCACTCACTCACTCTTTCACACACACAAAACACATGGAAACCCTCTCGATTTAGTTACTAGCACTGTCTGACCCTTAAATTGTAAAAATTGTTGTACTTCTGTAAAAAATCTTGTGTTCTTCAGATTGCCACACAGGTAGAACCCTTCAGAAAACAGCCCAAGACCACCTTTGAAGGATCCTCAACGATTAGTATACATTTCAAGTGTAACAAAACCTGACAGGGTTACTGGTGGAACCATTGACAAGCTTTGGAGTTATTGAAGGAGCTTATGTTTTTCATTTTGTTCATTTCTCAGAGAACTGCCTTTTTGATAGGGTGCCTAGAGGTTCTTCAAAGGGTTCCTCGAGTGGGGCAGTCTAAGGAACCAAGTACTTTTCATTTTTAAAATCATATGCTGTTGGGTGGTAAAATGCGTTGTATTCCCACACAAACAGACCAGAAACATTAAAATAAGCCTCCTTATCACATCTGAAAACCATGCTATAAACTGAGCTATTAAAGATTCTCAAAGACCCTAATTACTCCAATCAAGAGTGCTTTTTACTTTTTATGTCCTTTTTAAAATAATTTACAGTTTTTTTCTCTATCTTTTATAAATTGTATACATTTATTATGCGCAAATCAAACGCTATATGTCTAAACCCACTTAAAGGGATACTCCACTTTTTTGGAAATAGGCTTATTTTACCACTCCCCCAGTTAAACAGTTGAGTTTTACCGTTTTTTAATGTATTCAACCGATTTTTTTATATTTAGAAGAATATCAGTAACCAGACAGTTTCTGGTCTAATTGACTTCCATAGTATATTTTTTTCCTACTATGGAAGTCAATGAGACGAGAAACTGTCTGGTTACTGATATTCTTCTAAATATATGAAAATCGTCTGAAAGGATTCGAAAACGGTAAAACTCTGGGGGAGTGGTAAAATGAGCCTATTTCCAAAAAAAGTGGAGTATCCCTTTAAAGCTTTCAAACCAACATTCACTGGTGCTTTAAGGATGAACCTATCAGGAAAGAGTTGTATTTTACCACAGCATTGAAAGAAAAGATCAAGATATTATATTGTGCACAAAGAAAATGAAGCGTGTTTTTAGTAAAATTATTGTCAATTGAACACCCCTCCAAATCTCAGTACAATGACCTTTGGAAAAGTAGAGCTGTGCATTTGAGATACAGAAACGTACAACTATTTTCGGTAGTGCGTTTAATTTATGCATGCTTATTATTATTATTATTTTTTAAATCTGAAAACCCCATGCTGTGTGTATTGTTCTGGACTAACTGAGACTTGTTCCAGCACTTGCCCTCTCGCTGGTCCGATTGCTTCTATTGCTCTCCTCATTTGTACGTCGCTTTGGATAAAAGCATCTGCTAAATGATTACATGTAAATGTAAAGAACTGTTAATTGTGTCTGGACAACATACTGTAGAAATATACAAGTTCTCTAAAGGTAAACATCTGGACGCTTTATCAGATTACACGATTTTGTTTGTCTGATACGATAGTCACTGTGTCAGATTACGCGATTTTGACTCCTAAAATCTTGTCGTATCGTGGATGAGACTACACGTTGCTTTCTGACCAGTCATCGCGTGCCGTCTTTAATGGCGTGCGTGATGTCATCGAAAAGGCGAAACTAGTAGCGAGTGACTTCCGGAAACGAACGCAAACAAACAATGGACGAAGCGGTGAGTGTTGTATTGGCTCTCCTGTGTTCAGAAAAAAGTAAAGTAAGAAAGAAAACCCGACAATGGACACGTTCCTGGATTGCTGGAAGAGGAATCCTCCAAAGAGAACTTGAGGTCAAATATCGTTTTCTTATAATATTTTTTACTTTTAGTTTTAACGTTAGCACCATCGTCTCTCTTTCGTTTCGCCATTTTTGATATTTGTGTACGGAAACGCTTCTGTGCTCCTATTGGTCGACCCCACACATGTGACGGAACCGTTATGGACGACCATTAAAAAAATTGAACCTGCTAGTCTTTTTGTCGTGATGTCGTGAAGCGAACGTAGGTTGTCGCCCACTATGACGCACTATACGAGATGAAACGATCGAATCTTGCGTCCCGACGGCCGTTGTCGTTTACGAATCCCCACGACGCCCTACGTCAAACGGATCGTGCCAAAATCGTGTAATCTGAACCAGGCTTAATGGACACGAAGATAATGTCACCAAGCAAATCATCTTAAAACATATTTATCATTTGTATGATTCTTGAGGTGAAATATGACCAGAACATCTCTTCATGAGGTTCACCCTGCAGGAACTTAAAATGGCTGCACTGGAGAGGCTTTATTAGCATTAAAGGGATACTCCACTTTTTTCGGAAATAGGCTCATTTTACAACTCCCCCATTCAGCCGATCTCCGGTTCTGGCGGCACCACTTTTAGCATAGCTTAGCATACATCATTGAAGTGCACAAGACCA
>JAOTRC010000013.1:13925820-13958183 GCA_027497675.1 Cyprinella lutrensis
TACACTATATACAGTATATTGACCATAATAATAAACTATTTTATATTTGCTCTATAGTAACTTGTAATGTAGTAACTTGGCAACTTGTGCTGCATTCGCAGTCCACTGAATTGGAATGCAATTTGTAAAGAACGAACTATATTGTAATACTGAGCTACAATTGAATAAACATGATTCAATTATTATGGAGACAAAGTCCTATGAGGCTTTGTTATAAATTTTTACTAGTTTTACTATTAAATATTTAATGTGAATTCTATATGTACGAATAATCCAGCTACTGGTGAACTCCACAGCTGCATCAGAGAGGAGATGAGAGAGAGGGGGATGTCAAAAGTGAGAGAGAGAAAGTTATAAACATAAGCTCCAATTCCAGTCTCAACAAAATAGCTGGCGCGACCTCGCACACTGGCAGGCGTGCTGTAATTAAATTGAAAAAAAGATGCAGAGATTTTTTGTTACTCTCTCCCTCTCAATCAAAACTGAACAGCTATATAGATCTGAACTCCCGTGATCTCCAGATGTTGCTTTTACATCTCCTCCTTCACTCTGTCATCTTTACTTCTTACTGTCCCACTCTGCCCATCCTCCTCCTTTATCAGTACTCTGACCATCTCAGTTTTCCATTTCCTTCTCCCACTTTTTTGACCACTTTGTCTATTCTTCTCCTTCCGCTCTTATCCTCTTGTTATTCCCAGAATCTGGCTGAATCTGCTGCGGTCCCTCCCTCATGCACGGCGAGACTCTACACTCTCTTCTAATGAACCCATTGACCCACATCAGGATGCTCTCTTCTATTTCGTCTGCAGATGGATTTATATGTATTTTTGTTTCCTAAACAACAGCAGACCAGATTTAATCACTGATGCATAACATCTCAATTAGCTTCCTAGCTTCCAAGGTCATGAATCATTATATCATGTGCACAAATTCAGGCACAAGTAATGGCACTAAGAACCCTGACTCACTACACATTGAGACAATGATGACTTTATTTCCGGCAACATGACAATGTTCTCATCACTACCAGTATTTATGAACAACAGCAGAACTGATATCTTTCTGACATTATTTTTTAATGTTATTTAAAGAGGTCATATTATGGTACATGCACTTTTTCAAGTTGATTGTACTGAAATGTGTGTTGGTGTGTATACTACACAACCATCATATAATGATAAAAATCTATCCAGTGTTTCTGTTTTAATCATAGACAGTATAAGAAGTGGACAGAGCCATCTCATTGGAAGTCCATTGAGACAAGTGAAGCACGTTTTTGGCGATTTTTTAGCACTGCTGTTCCTGACGCGCAGACTCAAACCGACTCAAACAGAGCTTCACGACGTAGATATGACGTGAGCAACCCGTTTGTATTCTTGTGGCTGTGGCATGAGAAATCTGAATCATTCCCTTCCAAAACTCGCAGAGGCGGAGAGTGTGAGTAGGAGCTGTCCATGAGCAAGGAGCAGGAAAAACTTTTGCTAGGTATTCTGATTAATTATTTTGTCATTTTGCCTCCACGTTTCCCCTATTGCCCGCGAGCTTCTCCTCCTGTCCATACGGTAATCTCTCTACTGTGCGACAGTCGCTTGGTTATGACGCAATCGTTAGCCTACTTTTACAAAAAAAAACTGCTTCAACGGGCCACAACCTACAAGGTAATGGAGCATTTTGTACATTGTCGTGTTTCTTTAGAAATAAATAATGGACAAATTGGGCCTTCAGACGCCTCAGATGTAAAGTTATTCGCTGTCAAAGTGACACCAAAATGAATGGGAGTCAATGGAAATGCTAACGCCAGTGAAGTTCTGCTACAAGATGGCAGCTCCTGCGAGGCTTCAACTTCCGGTCGATGGATTACCCCCTTGGTTTTAATATGTTTTTAATAAGTATGGATCACAGCAACAAGCACACCACAACGATCCAACAATCCAATCAATTCCCGATGGATAAAATCAAGTCCCAGCTTATTATTCTTGTTTGAGAAGCCACTTCATTCGGATATACGTCACATTAGGGAAGAAAAGACTATTGCAACTTCTGTTTTAATGCTGACTTTACTATTTGTTGTCCATGATCCCATAACATTTTGTGGCAAAATTCCAGCTGTATTGCAGGTATCAATAATATTCTTAGGATACTAAGAATGCTAAGCTTTAGCTAACAGCCACTACCATGATTTAAAGGACACCGTGGACTTCTCCCCTCGTTTTTTATTCCCTGTCAGCAGGACAGTTCACAGTTATCCACAGAGGAGGGCTGGCACCTCACTGACTGCATGGGTGTAACCTGGATGTGACTGACACTTCAAAGTCTTGCCAGACATGAGAGAAGCAGCAACGATGAACTCCAGACCTCAGTGATTGACAGGAGTTACAGAGCCAGGTGTGTGTTAACAGCACTGCACTATTATAGGTGGTTTTTTATAGCTGGAGGCTAACAGTAACTTCATGCTATGGTGGATTCAGTATGTGCTCCTCACAGAGCTGATTACATATACTCAAAGAAAAGACCCTACAAATGTAGTCCAATGTTACCGTGTAAATGTGAAGGAATTTTCCGTGATGATTTTTCACAGGTGCTTTATCTGAATTTTGAATTAGGCATTGCTTTAGAGTTGATGGAATTTCTGTAAACTCAACGGAAAACATAGTGCTAATTGAATCTGTTCTTTTACAGATGTCTTTTCACAGTGCACATTACACAGTGTAATGTTCAATTCTTGTACACACAAACAACCTATACACAGCTATAGCCACAATATCCATTGGTACTGATTAAACAGGGTATTTGATTTATTTATTTATTTATTTGTTTATTTATCTTAGTTGGCTTAGTTTTCCAGTGGTTTTGGTGTTCTGCACTGTTGGCTCTAGTTAGCCGCTGTTGGGTTATTGTTTTCAAATGCCAAATCGGCGTCAGGCCATTTTTGAGTCAAATTCATAACTTTAATTCCAAATAATGTTACACTTTGTCCGCTTTGTATTGTAGCGCAGATGTTGCATAAGTGCATTTATTTAACAACCACAATCAAACAATGTGGTTGAGAATCATTTTTGCATTTATTACAGTTTGTCTACTCTAGAAGATTAATTCGCAGAATGTTTTCAGGACAAATAGAATATAATAATGAAAGCCCTCTTTTTCACTTTAACTGTAAATCTTATTTTCGACAAAAATCTGATTTGATTAGCTGTGAACAATGCCATAAATTGACTGTCAGTTTCAACTTAAGGTTTTTATATACTATGAGGAGAAATTACTGTTCAGTTCACCTGAAAGGTCACCTAAACTGGCAACCAATGATTCATGAGTTTACTTGAGAACTTGAAAAGTCAACACAGAAATATCCTCAGAGCACAAACACTGCATGACTTCATAACCTCCAACATTAAACACCTCAAATTACTTTAGTTAAACAATAGGACCAGAGTAAATAGAGTGTGCCACGCACAATGCTCGGCATTGATCCAGGCTCGGAAAATAAAGCGTCAACAGAAAACACTGTGTTATATCTCTCTTTAAGTGCCTAAGGGCCCATCTCACTCCTTTTCATGACCAGCAACGTTTCTGAGAATGGATAAGGTTTCCTAGACACACAGACAAACTCACTCAACTATAAATCTAAAGCTATTTCTCGCCATATAAGATCAGTACAAGACCTCTGCAAAATCAACTCAATAAACTATAAATTCAAAATTATGGTGTTTGTTATTTGATGTTTTTTCAGTAAAACTTTTACACGCTAAACCCACTTCACACCTGTAAAAAATGCCACATGAAACCAGTATGAAAATTATACCTTACAATATTTCAGAGTTTAATGAGACGTCAAGGATGTATTACATAGTTCTCTAGAATACTTACTACTTTTACTTGGTCAAATGCTTTTACATTTATATATTCCTAGATGCATATCCACAATTAGCCAAAACAAGTAGGTTACCAAAATGTTCGAATAACCATTTCACTGACCTGTTTCTGCTTAGATGACACCCAACCACAGATTCACTACACTAAACTAGACTAAACCCACACTAATGACTCACAGATGCCTGTCAGACTCACACCATCAAATCACTCAATCTGCGCTTCAATAAACCCTTCACTTGTGCTGTCAGTTTTGGAAAAGCATGCTAATAACTGTCATATTTTGACAAAATAACAGTGATGTTAAATGTGTCTGTGTGTAAAATGATGCATGTATAAGTCTTTGCTTCCATGAGTTACCCTGTCAACACTGAGGACCAACATGGTGACAGTAACTCACCTGTTTTCAAAACTGACCAGATGGAAAGAAATTTTGATACTTTGATATCATGCTAAAAGATATCATATAATAAGATAAAAAATAAAATAAAACTGTTACACATGGACAAAATTGTTACACATGGACATGGACAAACTTGTTACTACTGGCTTATCCATACTCTTTGAAGTAGAAAATAATCGGTTCTTAATTATCAGGTTAACCAGTAAATATCTGGTATAAGTCTTTAAAAATGTCACCCTACAATGCCATTACTGTACACCACTGTGTGTTCAACAGAAAAAAAAATTGAATAAAAAAAATGCAGTCACCCAAGAGTTGCCTGACTGGTGACTGTTGGTTGCCATAAAAGCCTTTGTGTAATATCTTGACAAGATATTAACAAACACAAAATGTTATGTAAATTCTGGTATCCTGACAACCCATCCAACACTCAGCCTTGCCTTTTGCAATCTAAATATTATATTACAAATATAATTAAATACTGATTACATATACTGATAATATTCAAAATAATCTAAATATCTAAAGTGCAGGAAATTCCTCTCAGCTGTTGAGCAAGATGTTTGTCTGCAGCTGAGAGGAAGAGGAGTTCTGGAGAGAGGCTTACCTCCTCCAATAAACCCCAGTGGAAACCCACAGAAGCTTTCGAGGACAGGTTGCAATTACCAAGCAGAAACGTCCAAACTCTGACTGAATGTCCAACATCAGTCCCAGCGCATAAACAACTTTCATTAATATTTTAAGTAGAATTCATCAATATCATGCCCTGTTGCAGTATTACAGATTTTCCTGGAACCAACATGGGGGCAAATTCTGTGGTTTTCCCCCCACATCAGGACTTCAGGAGTCATGATTTGGTGAGAGTCCAAGAATAAGTCATGTAAAAAGATTTCAGAGAGTCAGAATTAAGAACAGTAGGTATTTCTGTATCAGAGACCGTTAACATCTGCAGGTCTGATGTCTGGAATTAATATTAAGCTATATGGAGTTCATTCCAAAATAATAAAATGATAAAGAGCTTGAGGAATCTAAAAAGTCCAAAATACCTAACTCACACTAATTTGCTGTGTGCTGTACTACGCTAAACTAAAACGCATATCCTGATTATAGGTTTATCAATAGTGTAAACATAACTGATATTCACACATTTAGGTTGCATAATCATTTTTCAAATTTCAGGTTTACCTATAAATGCAGCCATATTATAGTAAGTCTTATTAATAACACCCAACAATACCATTACACCACTGTGTATTCAACATTTTTTAACTATTCAAAACAATATTACTTTTCTTTTTGATTGTGTCAAAAATTTGAAACCGAATAAATGAAAGCCATGTACTGCATATCAGTTATTGGACACTTAATAACCAGTACCAATATTGGTTCTAAAAAACTAATAATAAAATGTCACAAAATGTTCACAAAAAACTGTGGTTGGACTGTTTGCACATCAGTACGATTCGTTTTCCTGCCAAAGTGGCTGTTCTAGGCTGAAATCATGTAAAAAGCGGACCAGGCTTCATGCTGAAAGTCAAAAATCTATCCTTGGGAATTCTGTTCTGTGCTTGTATTAATAGATATAAACAATTCAAATGTTTTAGCCTGTTTGAGATCCATTTGTTGAGTAAAATATCCAAATTCCAATAAAGCACAAAGCCAGACAACAATCATGACTGAAAATTCATCATGAACTATGACTTACAATAGCAGGAGGCTATACATCTCTAAATCAAGCCGTCACACTCACTGTGGTTGATAAGGAATAGGTCCATTAGGTGATGGCTTCATGGAGAGAGTCAGATGTCCCACATTTTTGCCTGGCAACGGTAATGGCACCTGACCTTGGCCTTGTGGGAAGATCTGCTGAGGAATGGGGCGCTGGGGAATTACATTAGGAACGTTGGGGTATCCATTCGTATGACCTCCGTTTGGAAGTCCACCGTTGGTGTGTCCGTTTAGTGGTCCAGTTGGATGAGAGGATGGAGGGAGAGTGGTCTGTTCACAGGACTTGCCTTTAGAGCCTGGCTTACACACACACATGTGGGGCCGCAAGCACATCCCTCCATTTTTGCATGGGGGAGTACAGTTAGCTGCAACAAAGAGAAGAGAATTCGTTCAATGAAAACGTGATACAATCATTTAACATGTAAGATATTATGAAATGTCATATAATCCAAATTAATTCCATTTATAGTGCAATCAGCATTCAAGATTTTCACAAGCATGTTTCCAAAATCTTGGAAGTTAACAGAAAAGGAAGTGTCATTGGGGCAGAAAAACAGACTTTCATTATATATCCATTTCGGTTTTGTTCATTTTTACAAACTGATATGGTATAGTTGATCTATTTAGAATAAAAAAAAAACGTATTTGGTAATCAACAGCATACTATGCTTAACATGATGGAATATACCTTTAAAAGGATATTGGATATTTAGAATTTCACTATAATTAATACACTGTTTACACTTTTTATGTGGTGAGAAACAAAATGTAGGCAGATGTAAATGTAAAGGCCAGTTATCTGCTGTCTGCACTTATCATGAGAGAAAGAAAGAGCAAAATAAAGATAGACTGAAAAGAAAGAGCAAGAGAGAGGGAAGATGAGTGGATAACTGGGTGTTGACTTGTGGTCTGTAATTACATCGTTGGGGAGAAGGAACAAAGCTGTCATTCAACCACAAATCTGTGGCCAATGAACATAGACACTTTTACACACACAAAGACTCACACACACTCAGAGCAGAAAATCAGAGCAGCTTGCTGCTCATCAGTCAATTTACAGTTAGTCACATTAAGTGATTAAGTGCTGTGGAGATTCCTAAATAGGAAATGGATCCGTGCCCAGTCCTCAAGGAAGACATTAGACAGGATGACCTCATCGACAGCTTCTATGACACGCAGTGAAAAGCAGCGGCTCTACACAAAATGCTACAGTCAGTCATCTTATCATCCTCATGTATACCTGCTCCAGACCTATTAGTCCTGGCTTCAGAGTGCAGTTTTTATATTTAATGCTGTCTTCAAAAACCAAACACTACAATTTATGGCATTCAATTTATCGAAGATATAAACTAAACAATATATAGTACAATATATTTTATTGTGTTTTTTTTCTAATTGATGACGTCTGCAAATGCTTTTATAAATTTAGCTCACTTTTGAAGGCAAATTACGGTATAGCCTAGCCCATACTATACAAAAACACACACAAGCTGGCTAAAATTGAGCATTAATGACCAAAAATTATTATAAACACGCTTTGTGACGGAGGTGAGAGTGATTACATCAAATATGACATCATGAAAACCACTCTCCCTGGTTTGAGGAGTTTTTCATTTCAGTTGACATGACCCACAGCAGGGGATTTCTGTTTTCTTTTCCACCCTCACTAGGTTTTTCCTCATTTTCCCCTGTACTTCATTGGCCCTTTGGGGCTCTGGGTTACAAAGTGAGACAGCCCTCAGAAACGGAGTACACACAGGAACACTGTTCTTGCCCTTGTGCACCTCCTCTCACCCACATATATATAAACCGAACACACATGTGGGCACAATTGTACACAGGAAAATCATTATTTTAAACTAAAGAACTCACCCCAACATACACATTTACATAGGCCTAAACGCTCTATGAGTTAAAGGAACAGTACAGTGCAAATTAAAGTTCTGTCCTCATTTGACTTTCATTCTTCCGTGGAAGATAAAAAGAGCTTAGTCAATGGATAATGTACAATTGGGTATTTGAAAAGTACACAAAAATATTTGTAGTGAATTTCATGTAAATATTGCATATAAATATTAAACTCTCAATTGAATTGTGCTATGCGCTAAAAACAGAAGACAACATTATCTAAATGATCCCCGTTCACATGAATCTCCGACTAATAATGCTATATTATGCATGCCAGACAACTAGTTGGCGATGTCAGTTTGTAAAGAAAGACAACGCGCAAATTCTTTTACTACAGTATTACTTTGTCTTCTCTGTAAAATTCATCTTTACAAAGCCAGAAAGATTTACTGTAATCCTAATTTCATACCTAATATTAGTTTGAACACAAAGGCTTCGAAAACATATATTAACAGACTTTGAGTTTGTTTTAAGGAACCTTTAATTTTTCATGATAACAAAATGTCCACTAAAACATTTTCAGGCAATCAAAAGAACGCTGTTGTCGTGTAAATGAACGGCCATAAAAGTCTTCAGTTTTTAGTAAAAAAAAATGGTGTGTAACAGCCCCTAAAACATAACATACATGATATAATATAATGCTATGAAAGATTTATATTTCAAATAAATGCTATTCTTGAAAATTTATCATAAATAAAAGAATTCTGAAAACAATATATCAGTGTCCACAAAAATATTAAGCAGCATAGATGTTTTTAACATGGATAATAATAAGAAATGTTTCTGGAGAAAACAGCATAATGATTTCTGAAGGTTGGTAGGACACTGAAGACTGGATAAGTGTTGATTTGCAATTAAAAATTGAAAAACTTAATATATTAAAATAGAAAACAGTTATTTTAATTGTTTCAGAAATATTTCACAAATCTCAAAAAAAAAAAAGAATCAAATATTGGTCAATGACACGTTGAGTTCACCCAAATAACACACTACCAGACAAAGCGTCCTGTCATTCCATATAAATTTAGTAATGCAACTTGTAAGTACAGCTAGAAGTCAGTACATCACAAGTTTGGTAAGAGCATCTCACCAACCCTCATGAGTAATGCTATGGGCTACTGTACAATGTGGAGGTTAAAACTTCCTGCTGACTAAACTGAACAGCACCAAAGTGAAATATAAAGTTAGGCCTCAGAAAGGCAGACTGATAAAGAGAGCATGAGAGAGAAATAACAGGGAGATGTTGCTGACTCATATGGCCGGGCTATGGGGAGCAGTGCTGGGTAATTCCAACATGTTCAGCTTCTTATTAGTTTTATCCCAAGTCAATATTAAAATTGGTGTTAAATGTGTTGCATTGTACCCTCAACGTGATCAGCAGTGTAGGTGCTCACGAGTCACGCACAGCATGAATGTGCCCAGACAGAGTGGTCGATAAGCTCATTTCAGACTGCTAGTATTTCACAGCAGACACAGAGCCAATTAAAGGCGACTGCGGTCAAGCCATTTCTCCCCTGAGCTTAATACGTGTAACACATCTAAGAGCTCATTCAAGAGGATCTGTTTCAGAGCTCTCCAACAGCTCTAAAGTCTTCAAACATGTTGAATCTGAAAGGAGTAACTTGGATTTTCTTGAACAAGAAACTAACATGTGGGTTAGCATGCTAAGCTACTGCCTGAGGACTGGAAGCCTGCAGTGTGAGGCATTTTACAAGTTGTCTTGGAGATACAGATACAGCAAACTTCTCTCTAACGAGACATGCTTTATTTAAACTGGAAAAACAAGCATTTTTATTAACCTTAAAGGGATAGTTTTTTGGGGAATTTATTTTTTAACTTATTCCTTTAATTATACTACAGCATTGTTGCATGCTTGAATCTGATTGGTTGAACAATGTTACTTCCAAGGTGTTAAGTTGCACAGCTATGAATGAATTTCAGGATTTTTTTTGACCACATTAGTTCTATATCACTTTTTCATGTACTTTTCAAACTTGTAATAGTGGCTTAGGTGTTTTAAGAAAGAGATTTCATGTGTGGCATAACCACAGTATAAGTGGAAATGACACTGGACCACTAAGTTATTGAAAAAAATGCATGTACACTGATTCTTTAAACATGGAACATGAACATGACTACAAACTCCTCGGTGGCAAGGCACCGGTGGTGGATGAGATCCGCTCTGAGTACCTCAAGTCTCTGGATGTTGTGGGGCTGTCTTGGCTGACATGCCTCTGCAGCATCGCGTGGCAGTTGGGGACAGTGCCTCTGGGATGCCAGACTGGGGTGGTGGTCCCCCTTTTTAAGAAATGGGGCCGGAGGGTGTGTTCCAACTACAGGGGAAATCACACTTCTCAGCCTACCTCGGAAAGTCTATGCCATGGTTCTGAAAAGGAGAATACGGACAATAGTGGAACCTCGGATTCAGGAGGAACAGTGCGGTTTTCGTCCAGGCCGTGGAACACTGGACCAGCTCTACACCCTCTAAAGGGTCCTGGAAAGTTCATGGGAGTTCGCCCAACCAATCCACATGTACTTTGTGGATTTGGAGAAGGCATTCGACTGTGTCCCTTGCGGCGGCCTGTGGAGGGTGCTCTGGGAGTATGGGGTTCGGGGTCCTTTACTAAGAGCGGTCCGGTCCCTGTATGACCGAAGCAGGAGTTTGGTTCGCTTTGCCAGAAGTAAGTCAGACTTCTTCCCGGTGCATCTTAGACTCCGGCAGGGCTTCCCTTTTTCACCGGTTCAGGTCATAATTTTTATGGACAGGAATTCTAGGCGCAGCCAGGAGTCGGAGGGAGTCAGGTTTGGGGACCACACGACTTCGTCTCTCGACTTTGCAGCCAAGTGTGAAGCGGCTGGGATGAAAATCAGCAAAATTTCACCTCCAAATCCGAGGCCATGGTCCTCAATCGGAAAAGGGTGGCTTGCCCACTTCAGGTTGGTGGAGAGATTCTTCCCCAAGTGGAGGAGTTTGTGTATCTTGGGGTTTTGTTCACGAGTGAGGGAAGTATGGAACGGGAGATTGACAGACGGTGCGGCTTCTGCAGTAATGAAAGAGCTGAGCCGCAAGGCAAATCTCTCAATTTACCGGTCGATCTATATTCCTACTCTCACCTATGGTAATGAGCATTGGGTCATGACCGAAAGGACAAGATCCCGGATACAGGTGGCCAAAATGAGCTTTCTCCACTGGGTGTCTGGGCGATCCCTATATAGGGTGAGAAGCTCAGTCACTCAGAAAGAGCTCAGTGTAGAGCCGCTGCTCCTCCACATTGAGAGCGGTCAGCTGAGGTGGCTCGGGCATCTGTTCCGGATCCCTCCTGGACGCCTACTGTGGAAGGTGTTCCAAGCACGTCCCACTGGGAGGAGATACCGGGGAAGACCTAGGACATGCTGGAGAGACTGGAGATGTCTCTCAGCTGGCCTGGCAACACCTCGGTGTCCCCCCGGAAGAGCCGGAGGAAGTGTCTAAGGAGAGGGAAGTCTGGGCATCTCTGCTTAGACTGCTGCCCCAGCGACCCGGCCCCAGATAAGCGGAAGATGGATGGATGGATGGATGGATGGATGGATGGATAAACATGACCCTAAAGCAAACCTAATCCCTAAGGCTTACCGAGCCCAGTCAATTTGAAGATTAAAATTGCTGGAGACATATTTGATGACTAATTTAATCTGGTCCGCTTTCTTAAAAACTATAATACAAGAAGCCTAATTTACGTAAAAACAACTATGTGTGTTGGTTGCATTGCGCTGCGGGTGGTTAATGAATAAGACACAGTCTGCACTGAATTAGCACATGCAAGAGGGGTTCAATCAGTGAATTCAAAGAACCAACAGAATAGCGCTCTTCTCTAGTTTAGGCCCATCACAGCAGGTTCCTCAACCTAGTCACCTGTTCCTGCAGATCTAGGAAACTTTTTCAGCAAGGACAGCCAGGAAAAACGTATCTGTCTCTCTGCCGTGCTGTGGAGCCCAGGTGAAATATTTTCATGTTGTGTTTTATCTGGCGAGGGACGTGAACGTTTTGGGTCCTGTTCAGTTGAGGGACAAAATAGACTGAGCAGTCTTTCAGCGGTGCGCTGTGCACACATGCCTGAGCTCAGGAAAAACACTCAAACACTTCAGATGAGCAATATGAGAAATCCAGGCTCAGAGGGAAGACATGAGCATTCATTGCATTTTACATGTTGTAAAACGTGTAAAACAAACTATAAATTAGATGTTAAATCATGTAGTAGCATTAAATTGAAGCTGTCATCGATTCAAAAATCTTATGCTGGGCCTAAATTTACATTAGTTTTCACTATCGGCAAGCTCTTAGTCGCTAGACAGTCTTCCATTGTGCAGACAAATTAAATCACCCATCAACTCCCCCAAACCCAGGCCTGTCTGAGAAAAACAAAAATGCTCTGAATGTTTCCTGATGATCTCAATCCAATAAAAGAACTCAAGGAAAGTCTGAGAAGCTACTGAATGCATATCACATGGCGAATGCCAGCACGAAAACTCCACAGGGAAGACAGAACAACAAGGTGGCAGTCATTCTGTGTAGACTGAACCTAGGCTCACTTCATAACCTCTGTTCAAACAGCTTTCAAACATGTCTACTGGTTTTTCACAGTCACACTCAATTCTGCTTCTCAGAAGTCTGTTATATGTTAAGCCATATTTTAACACTGTAACAATATTCCAGTAACAAGCCGTTTTTGTGCCTTTTATTTGTCGGAATGGAAGTTGGAAATTTACTCACAATTAATTTGAGTACTACTTTGAACTTTGAACTAAGGGCTTAGTCACTACTACTTAGTCTGTACTTGGTTGCATTTGTTCTTAAGGGATGATTGTAAGCTCTCTGTAAAGCAATGTGCAATTGAACAGATACAAAATAAGCATAAGACATTTACTATTATTGATCCAATAAGCTGCCTTCAAATTCATAAGAAGAAATAGTGTTAAAAAATAAATATAATTTAAATTAGTAACAATTCTCCATTGACATTTCACATAAAATCATAAATGATTAGTAAAAAATAATTCAACATAAATAAATATTCATGAACTGTCTCTAAAGGGGCAATCCATTTTTTTAAAATAAATACTAATGTGTTACTGATATTTATTTATTTTTTGAATTTATACATTTTTTTGTGTTGAAACCCTGGCATGCACAAATGACAGGGTGAGGCACACTGTAAAGTTCACTTTTAAGGTTGGTTTCATGCTGCTAAGAACTCATTTATTCACAAAGTTCCCTCTCTAAAAATATAAACGAGTGTAAATGTCAACATTATTTATCTGTCACTTAAAACATGAGCTCATTGATGCAATCCAATCGGTCTGCTAGTTTATTCCAGCTATTATTCCTGGTTGAAGTCTTTCGTAAATATTTATTTTATATGTATGGTTATGTTTCATCAAAGTTTAATGGTGCAATCCTCAAATATTTAGTGGCGCATGTAAGTTGGCTCCTGCTCTACATTTCCATTTATTTATAGGATATGATGGGCCAAAAATGAACCAGGATTAACACTCTTCCTGTTCCGTTAGAGATAAAGAACTGGAGTGCAATATCCTGGTGGTAAAATAAGAAGGCCAATATCCCAGTGCCCCTCTGCACTGTACAATAATAGGTCTCGATGTCAGCGACAAAGCCTGGAAGACTGACAGCTCCCAGTTAAACACCAACGAAGTTCCATGCAGCTCGGAAGAACCAGCCAGGAAAAACAAAGGCAGCTTCTATTCAGACAATTATCTTTGTTAGCACTTTCTGAGTGAGGTGAGCATTAAAACCTGAAAAATCAAACGCCTTTAAACATTTAGCAGGAAAATTTATGATCAGGTCTATCTTTTGAGACAGGAGAGGTGGAGAGGAGACACAGTAATTCTAAAACACAAATGGAAAGGAAGATATATTGAGGCAAGGGGAGGAGATACGGACAAAAACCTGGACCTTTTCATTTCCCTCCTATATAGAAAAATATATGAGCAATGAAAAATGGTAGACCCATGATTAATTCTCACTGCGATGTCCCAGTCACCATGAATTACAACATCTAATGCTGCTGTCAGATGAACGAAAAAGGTCATATTTTATTCTTAATTTACTTGAAAGCACACATAATGGTGACCCCATCATAAGACACGTTTATGGGTTGACACCAGAGATTTGGCAGAAATACTGGATTCTGTACGTTTATGAGAATAACCTTTCACAAAAGGTTGGCGAAACATAAAAACAAATGGTTTAGTGACAATATACTGGTATAACAAAATAAAAAATATAAACCCAAGATTTCCTGAGTCAGCAGAAAAACAGTTATAGAGACATTCTCTGAAGTGTTAAAGAGGCTTCCCTTCTCCACACTCATTTTTCCTGCAAGGTCTTCCATTAAAAACGTTCTGTTACATTTCAGCTCAAATTTAAGGGCTCTCAAGCCACTCACTGTGCGGCTGACATCAAACTATAGACGCCTCCATAGAAAATAAAAGGGATGGCTGAAGCAGGAATGTGCTCTGGGTTCACTCCATATGGCCTACAAAGTGATTCCTCTGCCCGTGTAAACAGGGCCTCTTTCTGTAAACAGGGGGTTCTCTTTTTCTGCCTCTTTCTCTCTCTATTATGATATGATATATGATATATATACACGGACAATAATTATTAATATCATAATTTTATTACTAATATATAATATTAATTACAAACTTACATATTTATGATACCTTTAGTTCAGACAGACTTTACTGTGCTAGTGACTCTTAAGTTTATATCATTCTACCAGCAGGTGGCAACAAGTGATTATCTTTATGAATGAATCACTGAATAATTCACTCAACCAATTCCTTAAAAACCAATGATTTATTCAGTTGTGAAACAAATGACCAAATCACTTTAGCACTTGCGTACTTTTCATTTTCACTAATTAGTAGGGCTGTCAGTTAAACACGTTATTAACGGCGTTAACGCAAAACCATTTTAACGGCGTTAATTTTTTTATTGTGCGGTTAACAGTCTTTTTAGCCTAGCAAACTTTGTCGTTTTTTTTTCACATGCTTTTGCAACAGGACGCTGCACTGCCCATTCATTTCAATGACGTGTCGCGCGAGGACGTTTTGTTGCTTCGTCGACCAAAACGCAAGCAGACCTAGCTAGATCAGAAACAAAACAAAAGGCGCGTCGCACACACTCGTTTGGGCTTGCGAGCCGGCCAAATAGTAGGTTAACGTTACGTTTTGAGTGAATGACGATCGCGAGACACCAAAATAGACGCCAATAAGATTCTGATTTGAAAGTTTCCTTTAAAAAAGTTGCCAAATGGTTCCATTAATGAGACCAAAGTGATCACCAAAGTGACACCACTTGATGATGGCCAAGCACACAAACACACACACAGTTGATGCGAATTCTCGGCCTCCTCATCAATATCAGGACCTCGTCAGTATTTCGTTCACCCTTTTATTGATGGACAATGTTACATTGTGTGAGAGTATTTGCTCCAAGTGAGAACGTTAGTGTGAAATTGAACAGTGTACGACAATGTTGTTTTCAATAAAAAAAACTTTTGCACAAAGCAATCCGATCCACTTTTCCATGTAGAAAAGCATTAAAATGGGGAAAAAATAATGTGGCAAAAAGAAATCAAGAGACATTTAGAATAGATAAAAGTGCGATTAATCGCGATTAAATATTTTAATCATTTGCGAGCACCACTAATTAGTTGAAAAATATTGATTTGAAGAAAAAAACTCAAGTCATTAGTTAGACCAATATTACAGTGTCAGGCTAAAATTAAAAAAGCAAGTCTTATTAGTATCCTAATGCTTGCACCTTCTAAAGAAATCAACCTGATTTAATGGTTGACGTGTAGCCTCAACATATTAAGCTGTGATAGGATAAACTATCTGCCACTGAAAGATTACTAATTATCTGCAAAAATCCATATATCTCTCTACTCAATGGCTTAGTAGTTTGCAGACAAGCCCATTAGAAACAAAACTATATCCATCACATATAGAACCAAGACTGACTTTAATGTATGAGAGAGATCACTGAGATGCAATTGGCTGCATAATCATTGTACACTAGTAAAATGTACACCTGATGTTTGATGCAAGGCTCCAAGACAAAACACTTTGTCAAACTGCAGCAGACATCCAAGACACAATCTTGGAGGTGCCATAGACCATACACACAAAAGAGTCAATTTATCATTCCTAAAAAACAAGGAGAAAGAAGGAGGAATGTCACTGGAGACAGGGGATGTAGACACAATAGGATATGTGTAAAAGGTGGGTAAGAGGAATGTGTGTTGGAGGCAAGACTCAGACAACGGGTAGGGGTGCAACTCCTGCTTTTCCCTGGTGGCCTGCACATACTTCCACAGTGGACGGTTCTTATATAACTTGCTGGCAGAAACACACAGGCTAAGGATAAACTGATCCAGCCCTTCCACTGTGTTATGACACTCTCTCTAGCCTCAAAATTCCTCATCTTTTGCCCCACAGTGTACTTCAATCTTTGTTTTCTATTATTATAATTAAAGTTTTGTGCCTGTGTACCTTCTGTCTATAGCACTAACTGAAACATTTATGTCATATACTAAATTTTAAAACGATAATATATTATTCAAAATGCTTTCCATCATGTCTTGCATTTCCTTATTTTACAAACCCCATAGTTTTACTTCACATGTGGATTTTGTTTGCAGTAACTTGCAGATTAATGTTAATATTCACTTGTAACCTGATCATCTTGTGATGTACTGAGTGTTTGCTGATATACGCTATCACATCTGCAGCCAACCACTCAAAATCTACACCTATGATAACAGTACACACCCTCTTTTCAACCACCCCCCATCCCTCCACTTAAGATCTGACGGAGAGCGTTTTGACTCCACTCACAGGTGGGCACTGCAGCTGTCTGTCTGGCTGTTTATGAAGGACACCATTTAATGTCTCAGCATATGTCACAATTTAACCACAGCAACTGTTCCTGGCATTAAAGAGATACTTCAGCCAAAAATGAAAAATCTGTAATTTACGTAACCCTCTTGTTGTTCCAAAACTGTATGACTTTAACTCTTCTGTGAAACACTCAAAATATATTTTGAAAAGTTTTTGTCCATTCAATAAGTCAGTGGGATCCAAAACAACACTTGATCCCACTGACCTTTAGTATCTTTTTTGTGTATTCCACTGAAGAATTAAAGTCACACAGTGAATTAAAGTGTACTTTACTTCTTTTGTGATAACAGAATTTCCAACCATCCCTTTAAGACATTTCTGACATATAGAGCTCTAAACCATTAGTTTAATAATATTTTAACTTAATTCTTCTTTCTTAATACTGTATCCCGAGGGTGTTTTTGAATAATGCCTTGCAGTGAGACTATGGAGCAAGACAATTGAATGTCTTGCTCAAAAGCACATAGCGTGGGTTTGGAGCCAAATGGGCATAAGTCCAAAACCCTTAGGATTGGTAAACCTTAAATGATCGATAAATACAATGGAACCTGCAACTTTTGTGTTAAAAGTCTAAACCCTTCCTAATCAGGCACACTCGTCTCAACCCCATCTTCCAGACTGGTAAACTTTTTATTTATTTATTTATTTTAACTAGTTTCATGCGAGACCTGCCATCTGTAGCAAAACTAAAACAAATACACCATTCTGAACTTGACTTCCAGGGTGATTAAACGGATTCGCATGTCCAAGCAAGCTTTAAAAGTGAAGTTCAAGTATGGTGTAGTGCTGATGAAGAAAGACCTGAGAGAACCCAAGCAAGTTCATGATACAAAAGAATGATCTTAACTCACGTTTAGTGCAGCGCTGAGATCCTGGGGTCTTGCTCCAACCAACACAGCACTGCCCCCCACAGACGTTCACTCTGCAATGACATCAACAGTCAGTCACACTCACACACAAATCGAATGAACATACTAACCTTACTGTAACCCCCTCCCCCCCTCTCAACCCCCCGGTCACTTTCCCTCGCCCACCCAGAGCGGTTTCTGATGTACGTCTGCTCTCTCACTGAAGTGATGTGAGGGACCGGGGCCAAAGCTGGTTGAGTCTCCAATATAATCAGTCCTATTATTCCCACTGTGCTATTTCACGCTGCACTTAGAAAAGTAAGAGAAACGGAGCCAAAGCCCAGAAAATATGAACACTCAATACTCTTTGTGATTGTAGGAAATGTGGAAAAATCTTTGTGAATGGTCTGCTGAAACTTTTTAAGGGGCATCAGGTTCACTGCTAGGGGAGCCGGTAGCCTACAATTAAACTGGCTCTTGTGGCTTCCTGAAACAATAGATGTTACTGTACCGTTCAGCATGTTATGATCACTGTAGACTTGTTGAATTGATTGATGCTTAATGACATCTAGTTGTTAAAGGCGATCAAAAGCAGATTCAAAACTGTAATGGAACTTCAACACATATTCTTAAAATTCTTCATTACAAAGGACAATAGCTTTCAGAATGTTGCTTTCATTGAACTTTTTCTTCTCATGGATAATTTTAAAACTTTTAACAAACAAACAAACAAACTGTAAATTACTAACAGGTCAATAATCAACTTAATCAGCACCATTTGGTAACTTAGGTCTCTAAGAAAAGCTCTCAGTAGCCTATTTGTATTCAAAGGTGAAGTAACTTTTAATGTCAATTGTTTGGATAATCAATTTTGTGTCCATTTAGACTGCAAAACAACATTGCAATATAACATATGTTTGTTAAATAGGCTAACATTAAAATATCAAATAGCCTAATCAAAATATGTCATTACGAATAGCGTATTCATAATGCTTTTCTAATAGGCTAAGTATCATTTCGTAGGTAGGCGATATTGATCGACATTCATTGTAAAGTGTTGTAGTCTATTTGAATATAGTTGGCTCTGCTCTTACCCTGACACCTTCATATGATGGCTGGTTGTGTGTCGGCCAGGCTG
Organism: Cyprinella lutrensis; assembly: GCA_027497675.1. NCBI lineage: Eukaryota > Metazoa > Chordata > Actinopteri > Cypriniformes > Leuciscidae > Cyprinella > Cyprinella lutrensis. Next base: position 13,944,680 of record JAOTRC010000013.1, read on the forward strand.
CGCGTCCTGGCGGATTGGAATGCTTGGGTTCGGTTGGTGACCCATTCTTCGGTTTCGGACCTGGCCGCTGAAACTGGCTTTGAGCTCCACATTGTAGGAGTGTGGCTGTCCCGACGCTCCTGAGAGCGATGAAATTGAGCTTAAGTGAACCCCGTCCGTACCGCTCGGTCCCGGCTGCAGTACGTACAGTTTCCTGAAGCCGCTTTGATCCGCCGAAATCAAAGCTGGAGAAATAAATAATAACGCTAGACAAACAATGATGTCCCACATGAGCACAGCCATATCCAGTAGAAGTGAAAGTGTCGGGGACGTCTGAAAGAAACACTATGTACTATATATATACTCACTATAGAAAGAAAGATAGCCTACAAAAAGAAAAGAAAAACCTATAGAAGTATCAACTACACTCAGTCCCGTGTGAAGCAGTTGTAAACCCTCGCGCGCTGTCATCTATTCGCAATCCACATAACTTAAGAGTGTGGAAAATGCTTCAAGTGAAAGAAAGTTTCAAAGCACGAAACGGAAATCGGGAGTCGGGAGTCAAGGAGGCGAGAGAGTTCGCGTGCGCGCGACTTGAGCCCGAGCAGAACTTTGAAAACTCTTAGAAAAGTTTGAGCGCGCGTGTGTGCAAGGGCAGGAGTTTGTGCTCCAGCTCCATATAGCCAATCTCCAGCAGACATGACGTCAGGGATGGAGCTCTTATTGGAACACACATGTGGGGCTGAACCCTTAAACCCAAAGGGGAAAAAACTGAAGAACTCTGCAGACTTATGAATTTGAAGATGGGGGCTGTTTGTAAAAATGTCAGAAGTGCATCCATCTTAAGTCAAAGTCTGTCATAGTGCAGGCATCAGTTCCAACTGCATGTTCCACATATCTCTTTATGAAAAAATAAATGATTCCAGAACATTGGACATCAAATGGAGACTGAAAAATATACACAAGTAAACAAAAAATGCTATTAGAATCAAAATGGCTATGTGCTGCGATTAAGCTGAAGCTCAGACAGAACAATTATCCGAATAAATAGAGTAACCATAATCACAGTATCGGTTTTAACCACATTTCTTCTGTTCTGACCAAAGTGTGCATGGGTGGAAGAGAACAAACTAGGCCTACACTATGAGGAAGCTCTGGAAAAAGGGTTAATACGGCTACATTTAGAAAAATAATAACATTGACAGAGACCTAAAGTGTTACATTTCAGATTCCTGGCACTTTTATATGGTGGCTGCTTTACTTGACAAAGCGGTATTGATTGTCAGAAACACTGGAATGGAATCATGAAAAAAAATGGCCAACATTTCATATTTGAAAATGACAACGACAACAAAACTTTGTGGGTGAATATCAACAAATGGCAGTAAAAACACACATGGCACTGGTAAGTAGCCTATAGCATGTAAACAACTTTAAACGGGTTTGTCTATTGTAAAGTAATAAATCTAATTCCATACAATGATGATTATTTTCAATAATCATACTATTATTTTACAAATATTGAAAGAGCCAATTATTATTGTGTGTTTTGAGGATAAAGGCACACCACACACCCTGCCCATATTGCCATCTGTTCAATTTGGCTTACTTCTAAAACTTGAGAAAAAAATACCACAGGATTTGATCAAACACTATCGACAGAATAAAAATAGTCTCCTAGCCCTGGTCTGTTGGCTGGATTTAGAGGGGTATTGGGCCAGTTTGGGACATCATTTGACTGCAGCTAACCGAGCTGAACACCAGCTGAAGCTGGGAGACCAGCAGCCAAGACCATCTTCTGGTTAAGCTGCATACTGCAATCATAACAGTACAAAAATATGTAAGCAAATATATTCTTACTTTAAGCAGCTTAAACTGGTCTGGTTTGGAGGAAATGTTTACAATCCATCAGAACCATTCATTTATCCTGCTGATTTAGTTCATAAGTGGCACTTATAACAGTCAAAAACACTGAATCAAAGCAGTTTGTGTTGTTCTATGCAGTTATGTGATCCAAATGACTTTCTCCCTACAGGATGCCTGACTGCTTACCAGCTCTAAATCTGACTTTGAGAGCCTTCTGCCCATGAACAGGGACCCTATAGCCCTCCCTACACGTCAAAAAACCCCCGGATCCTATTAATACATTCATCATACACACCCTCCTGTTTCGACACATAAATAGACGAACATGTCTCCATCCTTTCACACGCTCACAATTCCCTAAACTTAGCCGAAAGTCGCTGTCCTCCTACATACGCTTGTTATCTGGATTACCAGAACGTCTTTACTGCATTACTGAAAGGTGACTCAGAAACATCCTTAGATCAAGACCATTTTAGGCCTAGACCAAGCTCAGCCCACTTTAGGACGTGCGTGGGAGAGACAGCCAAAGACAGATAGACAGACAAGGAATACCATTCCTCATAAGCTTTGCTGTATTTGGAAAGAGATCGCAGACTGATTTATAGATTGCATGAGATCATCCTTGAGGAAAATCGAGTGTCTTGGTAGAAGTTGTTCCGTCACGCAGGCCGTTTTTATGATGTACATGCACAAACACACTCTTCTGTGAAGATTACAGCTGAATTAGAGCTATGATTTCATCAACTGATGATCGCAAATTGAATAAAAAGACAGTTCCTGCCAGGTCTAATGGCTAGAGACGAAAAGGGGATTCAGTAAAGGAACAGAAAGAGACAGTGCTGTCATAAAGCTATTCTTGGGTCACAGCTATTTATAGTTTAAAAATAATGACCATCATAACTAAAAGAGAAGAGGAGAGAGAGAGAGAGAGAGAGAGAGAGAGAGAGAGAGAGAGAGAGAGAGAGAGAGAGAGAGAGAGAACAATGTTAATGGCAGGACATGCTTCAACAAAGTAGTTTACATGCCCTCTTATATCATATCTTATTTTGGTTTGCAAATCCATATGACTTGCATCACGTCAATGGTGAATCGCACTCAATACACAGACACCACTCAAGACGGCCTGAGAGCCGAAATGTTTGTGAAACGTCTTTTTCCCCATGTGACTGATCAAAAAAAAAAGGTGACATCTAAACAAAACCAGACCCCATTGACTTTGAGTGTATGGACAAAAAAGACTGAGATATTATTCAAAACAGGTTTGGAACAACATGTATTATTATCTCTCTGCATTATCATTTTTGGTTGAACAACCCCGTTAAGTCTGTGTTCAAATCCTTAATTTCTGAACTCACCACTTGGGAATATCCAATTCTCTGCTGCTTCATCTGTATAGTATAGCATCTGGGAATACAAAAGATTAATTGTGTCAAACACGATCAACTCATACAACTATATAAACCGACAGAGTACATATTGGGCTCTTAAGTTGCTAATTTGTGCACAAGACAACAGGGACACAATTAAACAATCACACATGCGGCCCACAAAGGGAGGACAGGAACTTCACACTGTATCAGTGATATCACAACAGCCCTGTGGGAGGAAGGAGAGCTGTGCTGGGGAATTAACAGTTTATGTAGCTAAAAATGTGCTTTGTGATTGTTGTCAGAGCCAGCAGGGCAGCCCCGGTGGGAAGGAAGCAGATGTCAGCAACTCTCTACTGTAATATGGGGGTTTCAAGCAATGTTTTGGCTTTAGATGCTACCTGAGCTGAATATTTGCCATTTAGACAACTGCATCCTTTAGAAAAAAGTTAGGAGAGCTTGATATTTATTTTAGGCACATCTTATTAGCTTCCAAAAGCATAGAGTACTGCTTGGATGAGGTATTTTTGTAGGCCAAAACCCAGAAGCGAGCCAGCGTTAGCACTTCCCTGTTTCATCATCCCAAAATCAATGTTTTTTTTTTTTTTTTTAAATGCCAGAAATACTGTCTGTGGTTTACAAGTTCAAGATGTTTTCATGTTTTATTTCACGACATCAACTCTCTGGTGCGGGTGGGTATTTTTTATTTATTTATTTTACTTCATAGGAATGGTATGAAACTCGGAAAAGGTTTTGACACATGAAGAAAAAGTTTAAATATTTCTAAAATATTTATTTCACTTGTATTATTTATTTTTTTTTTTTTTTCCAGATGTGTAGTTTTTAAAATGTGATAAACTATGCTATACAAACTATACAAAAGTCTATGCTCCAGGTCCAGGGCATTCAAGATTTATGACTGTAAATTGGAAATGTAATTTTCAGGTCAATGCTCAAAAAGTGGATAAATTGAGAACTATTGCATTAATATAATTTAGTACTTTAAAATACCCTAAAATTACAAAATATCAAATTAAAAAAATATATATTTAATAAAAATATTGCAGAACCATTTTATGACACGCAAACAGACCAGAGAATTAAATACATTAGTAATAAATCAGTAATACCCTCTTGTGTATGGTAATGTGAATACTGATAAGTGACTCAATGGGACTACAGAGGTTGTCCACCGCCAGCATTTTTGGGTTTTTTTTGTTTTTTTTAATCATTTTCACACAAATGTATCTATATATCTGAACGTGGAGATGTTAGTGGTTTTAATTGCAGAAAAACCATGGTTAATTCAGGGTTATTTTATTGTTTTTTTTACAACACTTGAATGTAGGTAATTTATAAGTTTAGCATTTTACTTCAGCTGATTTGTTCAGGCTTAAAAGATTCATAAAAGCAGTGTTAATTTGAGAAGATGATCATGAAGATCAAAAAAAGTAACATTAATCATACCAATTTTGTTGGTCATGGGGCTTATTTTCTGCAAGCAAATGGAAAAATCCTATTAGGGTTTTGTTGACGGAACAAGGGTGATACTATTGGTGCGTTCACGACACGTGCTATGGAAAATAGGATGTTTTGTGAACTTGTGAACCTGTGTGTTGCGTTCAAGTGCTTTAATTGTCGTAATGTGATAAAAAGATGGAGATCCAGACCTGTTATTTAGCTAAAACTATTTTAGATTGCTTAAGTCATCTGCTACAGCAAGAAGCGGATTTATCAAAACTCAAACAGTAAATAATATGCTGAATATTTTCTAGATCCTGAATAGTACATATTTTTAGCATTCTCCGCTATTTTGAAAAGGTCAAAGGTCATCTCATCTCTGCATCAAAATATTCTACGAGTTGCCCAGTGGAAAGTACCACATGAGGGGGTGCTCATGTGCATTTTCCACGTCGGCTTTTGGTATTTACCATAACATGCACCATATCTTCCGGGTTGACCTAAAAATGACTGCAGTGTTCCATTCAGAACGTTCTTGAAGAACAGACGAGCACTTTTTGGATGACGTATACGCTAAACACATATGTGGCATTGTGATCGAACAGCTCTGCTACAGTGTGTTCACATTACGTAATCTCTTTTCTGGAAGTTCACTAGGTTGTTCCCAGAACAGGCACAGGATGTTTGCTTTAAGTCATCTTCATGTTTTAGCCTTCCTGTAGGTTCTCTACGGCAATCTACCAGGCAATAACTGTACATAAATAGCCGAATATGACAAATAACCAAACGCTGCCAATTTCCTTGACTCTCTTAGCGGTCAAACACAAAGAAAGCTAATTACTTACAGATATTTTTCTAATACCAGGCATAAAAATCACTGACATGATGTCATTTCAGGACAGGCGGAGAGACGCCAGACAGGAAGAGAGACTAAATGTGTGAGAAATAAGAAGGTTATAGATCTCAATTTTCATTGGAATACAGCTTTTTTTTGCCAGTAAATCAACTTTAAACATATGAGTAATCTTACAACAGAACGGCTCTGCAAACTCTTGATAATGACCTAATTTCCTACACGTTTAATATCGATCAAAAGTTTGTGGTCAGTCAGTAAAGATATTGTTACGAAAAAAACTTTTCTAATGATGCTCTTGTGAACGTTCTATTCATCAAAGAATCTAGAAAAAAAAATCAGTTTCCACAAAAATATTAAACAGCACAACGATTTTCAACATAGATTATATGAAACATTTCATGACACCAAATCAGATTATTAGAATGATTTCTGAAGGATCATGTGACTCTGAAGACTGCAGTAATGGTGCTGAAAATTAAGCTTTGCCATCACAGGAGTAAAATAATTAAATAGAAAATGATAAATATTTTAAACAGTTATGTTGATAAAATAAATGCAGCCTTGGTGAGCTAAAGAGATTTCTTAATAAAAATAAAAAATATAAAAAAAACCTACAAACCATAAACTTTATTCTTCAATCCAACTTGAAACCCAGTCAGGACGCTCATTTTAAATGAATAAATGCAAAATTCTGGTAAGCCCAGGGTTAAAAGTTGCTTTAAATAATTAACCCAGGGATAAGTTTAGTGCGAGGAAAAAAAGAATAGCATTCTTAAATAAGTTATAGCAAACATTGTCTGACAATTTATGCAGTCGTTTCGATTTTTGTCTTGACTAGGATTCAATCGACTGTATTTCAGTATTGACCTAGACTTGAACTTGAATGAGCTACAACACTGAAACAATATATCTGACGTTGTGTGATCTAGATGTCAGTTGTGCAAATCCATCATTAAAACAAGCACAAAGATTAAATATGTAAAAGAAAAGATGTGTACTATTTATTATTTGGAATAAGGCAACATTGTACAAAGGAAGTACACAAAGGACAGCCTCAAGGTCCTTACGAATCACACATTGTGTAATTGCAGGAGCTATGAATAGCGCAAAGACAACTGACCCTGGACCAGGTCATGAGGACAAACATCTTTAACTTAGTCACTTGGTCTTTCAATTAGGATTTCTCTGTTGATTGAACAAGTGACCAAAGTCCTGAGGCCTCCAGCAGCTCCAGATGGGATGTTCTAAAACATGTTAAAAATGCACTGTTTAAACTCATCAAAGGGAGGAAGAAAAGGAGGGACGAGCAGTGATGTGGCTTCTCATTGGTTGCGTAGCTGGCCACTCAGGTCCTGTAGCTCTGTGACAAGCTGCTCGAGCTCTGTGACATCGCCTCTGATGTCATCATGGAGCTCGCCCGTGACGTCATCAGTGTACATTTGCTGTGAAGAGAAGAAAAAACAAATGTGAGATCTATAAACGTATAGATAACGTGAAACAAACATTGTCATAATACAGTACATGTTATTGGTCTTATTGTGAACGACTCATCATTTTATATAAAAAGTCTGTAATATTTCATCAAAACTTCTATTTCATTCTGACTTTTCATTTGAGCTGAGATCAAGCCCATCTGTTACATATAGCCCAATTTTTAAAATTCAATCTATTCCTGATATAAAGTGCGTACTAGAGCTGCACGATTAATCATAAAAAAAACCAAAGTGCAATCTCGATTCAAACATCCACACGATGTTAATGACAAAGATTTGCCCTTGTCTATTAAACCTTTGACAAAATCACAGCGGAACATTCAGGTCTGTGTTGCCAGCCATACAGTAGCCATACAGCAGCCATACTTGCATGTGTAATTGCATTAAATAGCCAAAAAATGACAAAAATTGGCAACATCTTAAACTATAATAGCTGAGTGAGAGAGTGAGTGTGTGTGTAACTCACTTTGGCTTTGGAGACCAGGCTCTTCAAACTGAGTCGAGCTGAAGTCAGCAACTGTAACGCCTCTTGAGGATTGTTCTTAGACCGGCTACAGCTGATGGACACTGAGAGAGCGAGCGAGAGCAAGAGAGAGCAAGAGATAGAGAGAGAGCGAGAGCGAGAGAGGAATTACTGAGGAGTTTCATCTCCAGCAGAGTCACGCGCTTCAGAGAGCATCAACATGAGGGGGAGAGGGAGAGTGTCGGGATGTCAAAAATCACCTGCAAAATCAAGGTCTGTGGCCTAGTAGAAAGAGCTGGTCATTATTTTCTGTATTGTTCACATTGATGATGGATCCCAACCTCTGAACGGCTCATGTTTAATCACTACAGCTATTAGTGCAGCATCTAACAGCATTAAAATTGTCATTTAATGCACACAGAGTCTGGAGCACAATACCTGTCTCCTGTACACATTTTCTTCACAATAAAACTCATAATTAGCAGCGTCTTTAGCAGAATATGGTAATCAAACTCAGATATAAGAAACTCTGTCAGTAAAACATGTATTGTGTGAGCGGTTTACCTGCTTTGTTTATCTTCCCCATACAGATGGAGGGAAACCATCTACCTCTCTCTAGTCTATTTTTCTCACTCTCTCACCTTTGCATACCCATCTTTCTTTGTCTTTCAGTCCATCGTTCATTCATTCCCTCCTGCTTTTACCTTGTTTTCCCCTTTCTTTCCCCAATTCATTCTTCCCCGTTTGATACTTATTTCCCTTCCTTCCCTATTTTTTTTCTTTCTAAAGTCCAAAATTACTAGTCATTCTTAAAAATTCTCTACCCTTTTTTTTTCTTGAATCAATCTTTCTTTCTAAATTCATTTTCTTTCCAAACTCTTTTTGACTTTTCTCAATTCTTTCCTTTATTTTCAAATTATCTCCCTCTATGTCTTTCCTATGCCTCTTTCTAAATTCAGTTTCTTTCAAAATTATTTTTTTTTTCTTTCCAAATTTACCCTCTTCCTCTTTGTTTTTCTAAATTCATTCTTTCTAAACTCCCCTTTAAATTATTTTTAATTTTATTCTAAATTCTCATTCTAAATTTTCTTTCTTTTTTTAAATCACTCTAATTCTTCTCTTTCTAAATTCTCTTTCTCTTTCTATTTTGTTTTTCAGATTTACAAAATTCTTTCTAAAAATATTGCCATCACCATCTATGCATTTTTGATTTCTTAATTATTTTTCTTGCTAAATAAATTTTCATTTAAAGCCATCCATCCATCCTAAATTCCTTCCTTTCTTTCTTGCTTGCTATCTCTCTCTCTTCATGTTGCTACCTGATGCAGCATCAGCAGAAGTGTTGTGATTACTAAGTGCAGAGCTCATTAATGCCACACACGCAAATAAAAACAGATGTACACAAATGCACAAGGTAACACACAAACCAGTGAAGAATGGTCTCTTACATATGCACACACACACACACACTTTCCTTATATTGATTGATCCTCCCCAAACACACAGAGGGCCAGAGTAAGTGGGAAGGGATGGAGGTGTGCAAAGGGTTCTGCTACATTTGCTGAGGCGCTCCCTTTATAAATCATTAAGATCAACAACAAATAGCCTGCACACTCAAGGACAGCATGCTGATGGAATAAGAGACTCTAAAAAGATGATCACGATAGCTTAGACAAACCTGTCCATGTTCAATGCCGGCTGAGAATAAAATTATGCGACAGTTTGATTTGTAAACACAGAAAGTCAGATAGAAGTTGCATTGCTATTCAAACCAAAACCTGTGCTCAGTCTCATCTGATGGTTAATTCAACACACACTCCCTGACCAAACCCTCAACATCCTTCTTAATGAGACACACACAGACAAAAGCAAACCCATCTGGAAAATGCACACAGGCGCGCACACACAAACACAAACAGAAGTCTGTCTCTGGTGGAGGTCAGAGGGGTAAAAGGCTTGTTTGTCGCTCTTGCTCCAGCTCCGTGTTCTCAATCCATCAGCCCTTTCAGACGTTCATGCGCTGCCACATTAGCCATGATAGAGTGACTCTCTGAATGAGTGCAGGACCACGATTCTGTGTGTCTCTCAAATGGCCTTGTAAAAGAGAAAGGCAAAACATGACTGTGCGTGTGTTTTAAGTCTCACCATTAGCCATATCTCTGGCACCTTTCGCCACAGATCTGAAGCTGCCCATGTCTTTCTCCCAGCCAGCTGTTTGTGTCTCACACCGATGGGCTTTACTCAGAAACTGTAGTGCCTAAAAACATCAAAATGCAGTTAGACAACATGACTAAACCAGATGTAAAGTAATAAAGCAACAACCAATAAAAGCTCTCTTCCATGTAAAACTGAGTTTGAAATTTCAATGGTGCAACTTCCCGTTCTTCATAACTATATTTACTTCATGCATTTTATCCAAAGTGACTTGCAGAGCATTCAAGGCATATATTTTACCACTCAATCCTGGAGATTGAACAATGAGTGCTCCAACTCTACATAAACTGAAAAAAACTGTAATAAACTTTTAATATATTTAGAGAAAAAAGTTTAGGGAGCAATATTTGCTGGGAAAAAAAAAACGTCTATATACCGTTAAACTTCAAATAGCCCGGGCTTTTATTTTCCCAAATCATTGAGTCTCTAATCTCTAAAAATCGTCAAATACCCCACTTGAAAGTTCAGTCTTACAACCTTTTACCATCGCGTCAATTGATTTGATTAATATGCGTGAGGGAGAGAGAGCAAGATGCGTGCACTCTCTCTCTCTGCTCGTTATACACAGTCACTCACCGATCAAAATAAGCTTTGGCGGGACAAAAAAATTGCTTTGGCGGCCGCCAAAAAAGCGAATTATCTGACGGTTTTAGAAGATTAACAAACCGAAACTAAAAAGAGAAAAAAAATTGAGACCGGCTTTTATTTACCCAAACCTGCAGGCACACCAGTCGTGTTAAAGAGACACGCATCTATTTGAGACTCGGCTATTATTCGAAGTTTTATGGTAATGTAGAAAATCACAGGTGCTCTTTGTTTAAGTTTGGAACTTCTTGAAATACATTTAAAATGGACCTTTTCATTGTCTTCTACATTGTTGCTATGACCATCGCCGTAGAGTCGAGCGTACTGTTTCCATATTTGGGCATCTGTGCTGTAGCGGGCAGAGACTCGACCAAAGAGTTCCTTCAGTTTTGCTTTAATATTGGAGGCCTGTTCGCCGCGGTGATCTGTCAGGTCGTCCACTACTGCACGCACCAGGATTTCCAGAACCTGATGAGAAAAAAAAAGAGAAATGTACAAAAAGCCAAAAGAGATACCTTTCAGTAAGTTCAAACTAACCCAATCATGAATAACCACTCTGAAACCTAATCCGGGGTTGAAATTTACCCTCCGCTGTGCTGTACCTGATCCCAGCACCTGACTTTAATTTTGCAATAACGTCAAGAACAGCAAATCCCTTCTAAACGTTTACACACTAAGGCCCGTTCACACCAAGGACGATAACTATAATGCTAATGATACAGTTCTAAAAATATTCTAAATATAAAATAGAATTGTCCACACCACAACTATAATGATAATGGTACAGAGAACGATATAATTGAAATCCCTTTTAGAACGTTTTTTTTTTTTTTCCTTCAACGGATGTACGATAAAAACCACCACAGCCAATAAGAATCCACACACACGAGCTGGGAGATTAGAGACGCTGTTTTCACTGTTCGGTGTTCTCCCACACAGGCAAATGCTCTCTAGAGTCTGTACAAATGCCAGGGAAAACAGAAAAAAGCCAAAGAGTTCATCCCATCTGTCTGAGGAGGTGCATTAATAAATCTCCCCCTCTCACACATTCACAGAATGACTAACTGAATGGAGACAGCATTTTTGTAAATCAAATTAGCAAACCCGAGTCCACAGAAACTGCTGAGAAACTATGGGACTGTTTACACTTGGTATTAATATCAGCCTCGGGTGTTCATCTCAAAAGCGGTGAAATTAGCAAAGCGGCGAGGAGAGCCAATTCTGGGACACTTCTGAAAAACACAATGTTGGCGGCTGGTGTAAACGCAAACATCGACGACTAGATCTAGTAACGTGAGTGAGCACGATCAGTAGCCTTGTCGCAGACGTGTGCAGTGTAACATAAGGGGTATATTATAAAAACACAGACAATTTTTCTTCAGTGACAAACCTTTGATAATTTACACACAGACACACCAAGGTCCTCTCCCCAGTATCAAAGCAATTTTTAATAAGCAGGAATAATTTCCGACTTTAAACATAAATCCATTTAAATGCTTAGGATGTTTGCGTTGTAAGACTGTTCAGGGAGACTTTAGATTTAAAAAAACGGTGCCTCGTTATGCAATGTGTTTTTAGTCAAAATATAAAATTTCCTATTGATTCAATAGAACGTGTGAGCTCACTAGGAAATACCAATATAGCTGCGTGGAGGCTTCACTGTTTATGATGTCATGAGCTATTCAGTCATTCTAGTATATAGATCAGTGGTTTTGACTCGGTCTACACTTACATTTAGCACTGTCTAATTCAGATCACATTAGACGGATGTCAACACTAGGGTCTATGGAGGCTTCAGTGAGGTGTGACTAGTCAGAAGTGTCTGATTCCCTTGAGGGAATCTGTTAAGAGAGAGTAATGTGTGCGTGCCAGAGAGACAGAGAAGGCTTTCTCCTCAAACTCTAAAATCTAAACTAAGCACACCACACCCTTAAACTTCACTAAACTACCAGAATACTTGACCTGAATGCTGGGCTCCACATTCCTCACTCTCTCTCTCTCTATGTGTGTGTGTGTGTGTGTGTGTGTGTGTAACTGCTATTAATCACAGCCTTCACACAAAGATCCACATGTGTTTGTGTGTCTGCTATGTAACTAGCAAGCTTCAAACTACACTGTAATTGCTAGAGCAGAACCAGAGTTTGTGGTCATTAACTGTGTGTGTGAGAAGGACAGGGATGTATTTGCTTTTGCCTAGTTCTATTAAGTAGTACAATTTTTTTTTTTTTTTATAAAAATGACTACAAAAATATTTTTTTTCCCTAAAGAGTGGCATATGATTTATATACACACTACTTCAATAGTTTAGGGTTGGTAATTAAAAAAATGTTTTTGCTACCAATTCTGTATTGATTTGAACATTTAATAAAAATATTATATTTTATATTATAATAAACATATGTGAAAAAATATCACAATTACTTCTAGAGAATTAACTAGATTAACTATATAATGTCTATTTTAAAATATATTCAAATGTAATTTATTCTTGTGATGGAAGAGCTGAATTTACAGCATCATTACTCCAGTCTTCAGTCACATGATCCCTCAGGAAGACTTTGACCTTGACCTTCTGAACAATAAAAACAATATTACTGTTCTCCAACTTTTAATTGGCAATGCATATTAATCAAAATTATTGTTTTTTATATTTATTTTTTAATTAGGATGGTAAGCAAAGTTTTTGATGCCTTAGCATATAATTTACAAACCTGGTGACTGCTATTAGCGTGATGAGCTTGATCGTGAAGTGATTGCTAAGACAATAAAAGTAATGCAAATATGATGGTGTTATGATTGACAACTCCACCAAAAATGACTAATGATGTCACATTCCAAGCATTCCAGAGCACTTCAGCTCACTTCATTAGTAGCCTTTGTTATTTACAAGATGAAACATGGAAAACAGACCCCAATTAATTTTACATGCTCACATGTGTGTGTGCTTGTGTGTAGCAGAGACAAGGACGGCTCTTGAAAAGACAATGTGAAAGTTTACATGTACGTCCACATTAATTCAGATATATTTGAAAACAGAGCTTTCATTTCAAAATGCTCTCCGTTCACACTAGCATTTTCAAAAAGTTGAGTTGAGAACCCTGAATTCACCTCATGTTCACACTTTAACTGCAAACAGACTGATAGACCCCGTTTACACCTGGTATTAAAATGCGATCTGTATCCAGATAAGTTATCCGGATAATAAGTGTTCTGATCTCAC
>JAOTRC010000013.1:13963361-13993076 GCA_027497675.1 Cyprinella lutrensis
AGATTAGTTACATAAATATATAGATATATATATATATATCAGTTTCCATTCCATTATCTCTTTTCAACATAATAGATCTGAATTAAGACAATACTTCCTTGAAAAAGACGTGTGTATTCTGGGACTGATTTGCTCAGTGCTAGAGTTTTCAGATCTTGTGCATCATTCACAAAGTAGAAGGGTGGGTGTTTAAAAATTAGAGATGCATGAAACAGCTTCTTTTTTAAGATGAGGCCATAATTTCTGAGAAAATAAAAGGATAATTTACTGCCACATGATGACCCTGGAGCCGGCGTAAAGTGAAGGAGATAAACAACTACTGGGCAATTTGACTACCAAATGATAAAACAAACGACGCATTTAATAGGATGTAGCAGCTGGTACATCAACCAGCCGCAGTGCAAACGTGTCTAATGGCGTAGAGCTTTAAGACATGCGTGTTATGACAGCGGCGCCATTAGATTCACAGCTGACGGAGGAGAGGTGTGATGGGGCCACGGATGCGTGTTTAAAACAGAGCTGTTTGGATGAATGTAAGAAGACAGGAGCCCATCTGGGGTAAGAATTAACTTTGTGTGTGCTACATTGGCAGATTAGGCTGAAATCATCTCTCTTCTCTCACACAAACATTCACTCATCAAAACTGTCACACTTTCTTAGACACGGCCTCTCAAATAACCATTTCTTCTGCGCATGCAGTCGGGCACCTGTTAGTGTGGTCGAAAACATGACAGCAGACATCATCTGCTTCACACTGGTTACACAAGCCAAAAAAAGTTCACTTTTATGTTATTAGACAACAGTAGTTGTGTAGGGTTCCTCCTTAACAGTCAACCAAATGTTAGTCGATGAAAAGAGGTTTGGACGACCAAATTTTAATTGGTCACAGAAAAAAAAAAGAAACTCCACAGGAAGTGGTGAAGTTACAAAGCGGACATGTCATTAACACAGATGGGCCATGTGGTAATTATGTTGGCCAGTAAATTCAAAGGTTCAAAATTTTTTTTTTAATGTTGAGACATTCTCCTTTCTGTTTTCCCCCCAACACATTCATACTCATCTGGTGTTGCTGTGGCAAGCTTTATGCATGGGATTAAGAGCTTCATCTATGTTTTAAAATCTTTGGTCGGGGGAGCCAGAGTTATGGGTTAACCTGAGAAAAAACATGACGTTGACTCACCTCCACGTCCTTGTATTTGTCCTTGAGGTCCATGAGCCGATGGTAGGCTCTGATAGCCTCACTGAACTCGCCCAGGTCTATACACACGGCAATGAAATTCTCCCAGATCTGCCATCGCTCATAATTACACTTGAGCGCTTCCTGAAGGGTGCGGAATGCCTTCTCCCTGGAACACACGCACGAAACAAAATCAGTGTGTTTAGCAGAACTACTATGAGAAGTTGCTCAAGATGGATTCAACTGTATAGCAGAACCACGTTTTGTGTTTTCCTATCTAAAAAGGGTTTTTGGCAAACTACCCATGTGGTAAGTATAGATGTTATCTTCCAAAAACCAAGAGAACGTTTTAGGTACAAAGGCTGCTCCAAAATGTAGAGGTAGTCAGCAAAATGACAAATCTGTAACGTCAAACTCTTGAACCGATTCAACACATCCCCTACACTGATATGGCAAACTCGGAATGCTTTGGGGTGAGCTAAATGAAAACAGTCATTCAGGATGTGTGGTTGAGTTGATTAACATTTTAGAACCTTTTACAATAACACAAAATCAAAAGTATTATCAAAGATATTGACAAAGATAGTTAATGCAATTGAACAAAAGAGTGAAAAAAACAGAAATAGAAAGAAATAGCAGAAGAAAAAGAGCAAGAAAGAGCAAAAAGAAAGATAAAATATCAACAGATAGAGAGAGATTGCAAAAATAAAGTGAAAGTGACAAAGCAAGCAAAATAGCAAGAAAGTACAAAAAAATGAAATGAGTGAAAGAAAGGGAGAGATCTAAAAAGAGTACAAGAAAGTGAAAAAGATAGAGTGAAAAGTGCAAAAGAAAGGCAAAAACAAAGGCAATTGAGCAAAAAAGAAAGAGCAAAGAGCAACAGACAAACAAAGAGCGATGGACAACCAAAGAGTGACGGACAAAGAGTGATGGACAACCAAAGAGTGACAAAGAGCGACAGATAGACAAAGAGTGATGGACAACCAATGAGCGACAGACAAGAAAGATTGTCAGACAGACAGAAAGAGCGAAGGACAGACAAAGAGCGACAGACAAAGAGCGACGGACAACCAATGAGCGACAGACGAAGAAGGAGCGACAGACAAAGAAAGAGTGTCCGACAGAAAAAGCAAAAGACAGACATACAAGAAAGAGCGACAGACAAAGAAAGTGACAGACAAGAAAGATCGCCAGACAGACAGAAAGAGCGATGGACAGACAAAGAGCGACAGACAAACAAAGCAACAGACAGACAAAGAAAGAGCAATGACAGAAAGAGCAACAGACAGACATAAGAGAAAGATTGCCAGACAGACAGAAAGCGATGACTGAGATAATGATATAGAAAGATCGAACAACAGATAGAAGGACAGAGCGATAGATAAACTGACATGTACTGTATGTTCACATACACTGTTTATTTCTATGCTTAGAATACTGGATCATTAGCTTTGCAACATGCTAAAATCAAACTCCACTGGAATCAGCTGCAAGTCTCCAGTTGCGCTTCATGAGAAGAGTTGTGTGTGTGTAACAGAGCATTCCAAATCAATCACTTACAGTGTGAGGTTTCAGTTAACACACTGCCTGTAGAGACAGATCACTAGGTTTTGAAAGAGAGCTCATGTTTTTGCAAGCGCGGTCAACAAAAGCCTATGACACAAGGGTAGACACGGGTTTCATTACAACATCCAAAGCCAGGTTTCCTTTGAACACGTGCAGGTGTGTGCACAATACCCCCCCACTTCACTGTTCGAGATGGTCCCTGGGAGCGTTAATCAGGTTTTAATAGAAGATTCCAAAGACTCAGGGATGAGTGACCAGGGCTAATTGGACAAGGAGAGAAATCATTCCCAGAATCCCTCAGGTGCACGCCATTACATGTGTGGTGTTCCAGGAAACACCTTCGTTCCTCGCAGGAAATCAGCAAAAGCCTCCAATCATGTCACGCAACAAATATCCTAACTGGCATTTAGCCTCCAAATCTGGTCAATATTGCCGGGTTGGTAGTCGTGGTAAAGCGCTGGCTCCTGGGGTAGACGCAGCAAGAGCCCGGAGGAGATTTATCTTTGCAATTACAGCTGCCAAAGTCATTCCTGCAATAATTGAAAAGCAAGGAGGCCTCTGAGGGTCCCCAGCGGATGCAGGATGAAGGAGAAACAGAAACGCAGCATAAATCAGGTCAACCGGAACCTGAATAGGGACTTATCTACAGTTTGTACATGGTGGCAATTTCAGGGAGAGATAAGTGTGTGGGAGCTGTGGGAGCTATTATTTAGCAAATAATTGATCAATTAAAACTTTAAATTTATTCCTGTGATGGACAAGATGAATTTTTAGCAGCCATTCAGTGTTACTTCAATGTCACATGATCCTTCAGAAATCATTCTATTTTGCTGATTTATTGCTCAGAAACTTTTTTAAATCAATGTTAAAATCGTTTGTGCTTAATATTTTTTGTGAAAATGTGTTTTTTTTTCTTTGATGAATATAAAGTAAAAAAAAAAAGAAAAATAAATATTGGTAACACTAGTTTAGGCTCCATTTCTCACTATTAACATGCATATAACTAGGACATTAGATGTTTATTAGTACTTATAAAGCACGTATTATTGCCTTATTTACTTATAAACTTACTTTACTCACTATTAATAAGCAGTAATTAGGAGTTTGATGCAAAAATTAATAGTTAATAATGAGAACTGGACCCTAAAGTGTGATCGAAATGTTTTATATTAACTTTTATTTAATGTAATTATTGATTAACGTACGGAATGCATCCTTGCTGTACAAAAAAAAAAAAAGAAAAATAAATAACTTCAAAATACTCTGAAAATTATGGCTCTCTGATGGCAAAGTATTCAAAAGATGCCATGTATTCTGACAAAATACTAACATTATTATTATCATTATGCCTTTGGAAACACAGCTCATCCAAATATTGATGAAAAGCATTGGCAATATTTATTGCAAACATGCAATAAATAAAAGAAAATGCTGGTTCAACTCTTATTGGAATAAAACACCAGAAAAAAACACAGCTTTTTTGATTTAACCCTTCTTTTCAGTGTTGACACTCATACTCACTTCATTCTCAGCTTGATGTAGGCCGTGGAGAGGTTGTTCCATGCTTCTGAATTCTAAATGTAGGAGAGTAACGATCAGAGTCAGGTCCACGGGTGAAAATCATTTATCAAAATAAACCATATAACAAATAGACATCTAGAGAATATTTCCTAACAGCTTGTTTACTCATTTCCTGGATGGAGTATTACGCCTGCCTTTTGACTACATTTGAATTTTAAGTACACCATTAGGAGCATAAGAGGCTCCTGTGCTAAGGATAATAGGGTTCTTGGCTTTATAGAGCTTTATACAGATGCATAAAAGTGACTAGAAGCCTGAAAGCACAAAAACAGGGAGGCATTCGTGGACACGATCTATTGATTACAAAAGACATAAATCAGATTCGACAGCACAAGTACTGAATAACTAAGCACAAGCCCTTTGCTTTGTTCAAACGACACTGATCTCCTTTCAAGGACCGTGTGACTCACATCTGGTTCCAGTCCGACGCATCTCTGAAAAGCTTTGGCGGCCCCTTCGTAGCCTTCCAGTGCAAAATACGCACAGCCCAGGGAGAACCACACACCCAACTGTAGAGATAAAAGATGGGGAGAAAATTCATGAGACTCCAAGTGCCCCACTCGTCTTTTAAAAATGTTACTCTGTCCTAAAAATTAATGATGTTCTTTGAGCCCATGAACCTCTAGGAATAGGTCTCTTTCTTGTATTTTAAATCTTCAGTTTCTTCTGGAATCTTTGCATCTCGGAGACACTCCTCTGTCCTAACTTCCATCTCTAGGCCTGAAGGCAGTATTAGCTCCAAAATGCCCTGAGGCAACGCTGCGAGCCAGTGTTAAAGATCACGGTGGGGTCATCAATGAGTCCCTCAGGAAGATTACTCTGTCTTATTGCTGCCTGTGCTTTTGCATTATGGATGAAGGGAGGAATGAAGAATGAGTAAGGGGGAAAAAAGAGGAAGCTGTGCACTTTTTTGGCTCTGTGTTGGATGAACCTGATGGTACTCCACATGCTGCTGTATAGCTCTTTATCTACCCCAGTGTTTCTCATGTTCTCCATCAGCACTCTGCCAATCTTCTCTACACATCCATCCTTGTGATCTTGTGCATGTGTGGTCAACATGTGGTCACGTTCACACAGAACATGTTTTTGTATTCCCCTGCACTGCTTTTCCATTGTTTTTCTAGATTAACATGCTAGATGGATGTGTTTGACTGCTGTGCTTGTGTTCTGCAGAGTCTTACGCATGACACAGCAATCTAAATAAGATCTAGACCTTGCTCTTTTCATTCCAGCACCTCGCATTTTTAAACACAACATGTTCTCTATAAATGATCCCGAAAGCTGTGAGACCACAATGTCCACAAGATAAAAAAAATAATGTTTTTGGCTCCAGCCATTTTATTGTGCCTGTTTGTCTAAAATGGCAATCAATTTCCATATCTGCAACTGATTTTATGAATTGTATTAGTTATTTGACCAAGTGCTGAGCATTATGTTGAAAGTGCCATAAAAATACTAAATAAATGCTATGAATGTTAAATATTTAACTTCTTAAGACTCTTCATTTATTATTTACAATTACAACTTCTATTATTCTAATTATTATTTACAAATAATATTGGAATTTTTTCCTAAAAATGTTCTTTATTATAACTTTTGATGGTTAAATAGAGCTCTAAATGGAAAATCAATGACTTGTATGACTTGTTTATTTGTTGAGTTTGAACACTGACTTGAGAACCGAATGACAGCATAACTGTCTATAGAAATGCTGGCCAATTCTCATCTGACAAAAGTTTGCAGATTCCCCAGCTGAACAACTGCATCATTTAAGTGGAAAAGGGGTATGGGTAGTTAACCATGCATCTTTCTTTCTTGCAAACTTGAAGACATAAGTACTATAAAGTTATAAATAAGTGTACATCATACCTGCAATGTGTTGATTCGCAGTGAACGTTCAAAACAGTCCACGCACTGCTGGAATTCTTTGTGGCGTAGGTGATACAGAGCTTTGGACCGTTGGGCACGTGCGCTGCGGTGTTTGGAAAGCTCCCATGCACGGTCGTAATACTGCGGATCCTTCAGCACATCACCTAACAGGCAGTAAAGCGACGGCGTCTCCTTTTTCTCCAGCTCACGTCTCAAAATCTCCTCTGCCTGAAAGGGAACGATCCAGGAGATTAAAGCAACTTTGACTAATTTAATCCTCAAATTGGAAAACGTACATGGCCAAAAGTATGTGGACACCTCTTTCTAATTATTGGGTTTGACAAGGCCCCTTAATTCCAGTTAAAATGCCATCCAATATAAAGACATTCTAGGGGAATTGTGTGCTGAAACTTTTTGGCATCAATTTAGGGAGGGTATTTTCTATTCCAGCTAGACATGATTTACTCAATCTGATGTGGAAGACCTGGAAGAAGTCCTGCATGAAGCTAGATCTGAACTCTACTGAAAACCTTTGGGATGAATTGGACCATTCAGATAATTTGGTAACACTTTACAATACAGTTCCATTTGTTAAATCAGTTAACATGAACTAACGACGAAAAAAACTTGTAAATCATTTATTAATCTTAGTTCATGATAATTTCAAAATCAAAAGTTGTATCTGTTCTATATATATGTTGTTCTATCTATCAGTTTCATTTATTTAAGTATCTTAAAATCGGTTGTAAAAGTAGCTTGTATGTTATTGATATATAAGTTCGTCAACCAATCAGATTTAAGCATTCAACTGCTCAATAGTATATACTTAAGTAGTGGGAGCTTATTGTAAAGAGTTACCGATAATTGTGCCTAAATAGAAGCAAAACCACAAAATTGATCAAACTTTAGAGCAAAATCTTAACACAAGAGTGTAAGCTGTCACAAAGGACTACAAATTATTAATGACAAAGGTTTTGTAATTGGCTGTGACATTTGGGTGTCCACGTACTGTACCTTTGGTCACAGTGTGTAAGGATTCAATTGATGCCAATTATTCAATTGATGTTGCTATATTCTTTTTATATTATTATGCACATTACTAAAACAGTTCCTTAAAAAATAATAATAATAATCATTTGCAGACATCACTAGTACCCAAAATCAACCAAACATAAAAGAAATTTGCAGTTTATAGTTTTGACAAGTGTTTGTTATTTTCTAGCAATGAGCATTAACAATCATAATTCAGTAGGAAAAGGCCAAACAAGATCCCTAATAAAATTTCAAACAAGACAGATGACAGACTACTATTTTGGAGAACATATTGAGGCAGTCTTAAACCTCGTCTCCAACATGAGAAGCAATGACCTTCAAATATTGAGAGTGCGAGAACCACTAGGCTATGGCCACAAAGCCATTTAAACATGAGAACTTGACGTGATAGGACTGACAACTTCTCTAAATGTAAAATTCTCCAGATCTAGCTGGTGAAATTCTGCTGCCGTTAACACAGTCACTGTGAATGAGGCTTCACTCTGAAATAAGCTGGACGTTGCGCTATATTACACAGTGCATCTCTCATCGGCTCCTGCCCTTCCACCCCTGCTAGTGCTCATGGGGATGGAGGGCTTTTTGCAAACGCTTAGAACTGAAGCCGTAGTGGGAGAGAGGGGGAGGGCGGCAATAAAATTCACATTACTTGGTCAGCACTTCTATTTGGGTACTTATTAATTTTCGTGGGAACAAATAATTTGAGAAGTGGGAACAATATCTCTTCCTACCCAACACAATAGTTACATAAAGTAAAACCTGAAGGCCCAGAGAGAGGATGAATAAGCCATTTACTTGGGTACAAAAAGTCTCATATTTCCATTTTATTAGAACAACACTGATAAGACAAGGCAAGAGAGAGAAATACAGAAGAGAAAGAGAGCACTATGGTTTTGACAGTACTTGAATGCTCCTTGGGGCCATTATTAAATGCACATTTCCCATTGGCCACAACTAACAAAGTTTGTGTGCCCCAGTCAGGCACAGTGAGGCTGCAGGCGGCTGGATCTCATGACTGGCAACAACACAAATGGATGCTAATCCAAGCCAGGTTGCCAGTTTCACTTTCAGAAGGGAAACTGAAACATTCTGGTGCCGATACCATATTTACCATTTTTTAAACCATTAAAAAAATACTTTATTATATAAAAGGAAAAGAAGGAGATGAATAAAAAGGAGAATGGAATATACCATATATATGAAGGCATATTTAGACTCAGATGGACAATAATTGCCTAAAGAGGGATGGTATTTATTGCGAATTGAATCCATGTAGTGTCTGTTCCTTTGTATAATATTGTAACAATCTAAAGGATGTTTTAAACTACAAAATAACTGAAGATAATGCAAAACGAGTCGAAATAATTGGATTTTTGGCTCTTGTAATGTATATAATGTAAAACGTAATAGGACACAAATGGTAAATTCCAACAGTAATTTGCAACTACACATGCAAACTCTAGTGGGACAATGAAATTAACTCAAATCAAATAAACATCAGTACATATCCCAACGTCCTTCATGCTCTGAAGATGGTCACTCATTAAACGAACACAGCATCTCATGGATGAATCAATCAGAAAAAATAATAAAGAAAAAAAAATTCCAGCCTTTTTTTTATAGACACCTTTTTCTTATCTCACTTTCTCATTTTTCAACAATTTCTTTCCTCTCATATGAAGTGTCACTCCCTTACGCCCGTCTCTGTATTCTTATACGTTCTTTTATATGCATACCTACAGTTTATGACTTTAAACTTTAACATGAGTGCAGGGAAAAGTAGAGTGAGTCAGTACCTCAGGTACTACAGTGGAGTACATTTTTATAGTATTACAACTCAGATTGGGGGTGATTGGGTGGTTTTATTGACCTCAGAGGTACCCTATAATCTGATTGGTACACAAAGTGGACGGTAACTTAATAAAACTCTGAAATGGCTCCCAGAAAACTGCACTGACAGACAGACACGCACGTTGTTAGAGCATGGAGCTCATAAGGAAAAGAGACAGGGAGGAAAAAAAGAGAAGAGACGGATGTGAGGGCAAAGATTTGCAATCAATTGCTCTTCAAGATCTTTAAAAGTCGTCATTTTCTCTTATCCCATCCTAATATGTAGAGACAACGGTAAGTAATTCACTTGAAGACTGATTTCCCTGAAGAGTAAACACTGTCAACTGGGACAATCAAAGCACTGATCTGTTCATTTGAACATAACGATCGGCCTGACATGGCACCATTGGCTCAACCAATGGCATAAGTTTGAGGCAGGACTATTCATTTGAACTGATTGGTCACGTGCGAGTAGCCTACCTTGCCGTGCTGTCCCATCCTCTCCAGGCAGACAACTGCATCCTCCCAGAGTTCCAGTTGTTCATAGATCAGCAGCGCAGAACTTGTCAGCCCCAAATCAGTCAACAGACTCGCCAACTGCCTCTAAATACACACAAACAGTAAGCCAAGATCAGTCAACATACAGCCCACCTGCCTGTAAATACACACAGCATGAGGGAGGCACTCAAAAATATACATTTAGCATGTGGACAGCCTAAAAATCAAAAATACACAAAAAAGCGTAATGAGTTAAGTGATTTTCATTTCACTCTGGTTTATCTTTGCACTATATAGTTAAACTATACACTGTAAATATTGTTGGTTTAACTAGTAAGTACTAAAGTAAGTAACCAGGTTGCCTTAAAATTAAGTTCATTGAACTGGAAAAAGTGAGTTAATACAATGAAGGAGAAAGATTTAATCATCAAAAACTCAAAATTATATGTTATCTGAGCTAAATAAATTATTTAAGTTGGTTTGACAAAAGAAAAAATGTTGTGATGTATTTACAGTGATATCACCAGGGTTTTTTCCCAAGGTAGTCCAAGTTAGTTTTGACCAATTTGAAATTTTCCAAAGGAGTACTTTAAAATAGTTTTTTAAACATATTTTTACATTTTATATAGACTGAATGGGGACTAAAGTTCAAATCTCGACTTACATCCACATTATTTATTCACACACAATATGATAAAATATAAAATAAATTAGGGATACAGTATGCTCTGTCTCTCACCATCTTTTCTCTCATCTATTTTTTTCTAACCCGCTTTCTAAAAGGATGCATTCCGAGGACAACCATCTATCAATCTCCACAATGTCACGCTTCACATGCAGCAGCTATATATACACACATCTGTGCCATTAATGACCCTCGTCTGTCTCTAAGGAATGCGACAGGTCAAATGTGTTTACACTCTTTCAACTCCTTTTGTCATTCAGGGCTGCATTTCCCAAAAGCAATATTTATCGTAGAACCACTGCCACCAAAGGTCTCTATGATCCTCTTAGGCTAGCGATGCTTTAGGGAAATGCAGCCCTGGTCATTTGAGAACAGATGGATCAAGAGTGGCAGGCTGCGCCCACTGCATGTCCATGTATTTCTGTTAATAAACATACTGAGATGTGCACTGACCCGAATGGAGATCATATACAGAACTGATGATTATGATGTGTAAAACTATATTTGTAGACAGCAAACATGCACTGAACTGACTTCACCCTCGACCTGTGATAACAGCAAGAAATCCCAAACACGTAGCTGCAAGCGGTTTCACTGCAGGAAATGTTTAATTCGAGCTCAATTTCTCCTTCACCTTTCTGTGTCCTGTGACAACCCCCTCCCCCTACCTTCCGTGGCATATCACGTCCCACAGGCATTATGGGTACCTATACCTATAAAATCTAGATATATACACCGACGAGGCTTCCGGTGATCATGTGATGTATCAGACAGGAGACAAAACGTGATGATACTAACTAATCTGGAGAAAGAGAAACAAACACACACAGACAGAGCTGTGCTCTGCATTTTCCAAGATTTATCTTTAGTTTGTTTCGCATTTATTTGCCTAATTTTGCTTAGTTGAATTTGTTAATTGCTACAGTTTAATCTGTGGTGGTACAGTATTGTCAGAGCCCCATTTGTGCAACTTTTCTGTTTTCATTTCCTCATTCATTTCATCTGCCACACTAAACAATGTCCTTATTCATACATGCCAAAATGATCCAGTCTGAAAGCAAATCCAACAATTTCAGAAATCTGTTCTTGTAAAAAAAACAAACCAAAACAAGGCTCTGCCATCTCTTTACCCAACACATACACAAACACGCACAACTTTTCTCTGGCTGCATGCTGTTCTCGTCTCCTTCTAGCTTGCAGTATCGCTGCGTTCTATTCCCCTGCCAGCAATAGAAGCGACTTTAATTCCAGCTTTATTGCTGTTCACTGTTATTACACAGAGCGCGAGCAATGTCATCCACAGGACTGATCACATCAGCCCTCCCCTCTTTTCATCTATCCATCTCTCCCTCCACCCACTCACTCTTTCTCCATTCAGTCATTTCATTCCTTTTCTTCCAAAACCCTTCATCCATGCTGGCCTGTTATAATCCACCAAACAATTTTTTTTCATGATTTATTCACTTGTTTAACAATCTCTCACTTCAGGACACATTTGTTTGTTTTTCATTAGTTCCATTATTGCCCAATCAGACATGAAGGGATAGTTCTAGGTTGCTCTATTACCTGATAACACTGTCAAAATGAACTCATCGTCCTGTATCCCTGGATGCCCTCACCGTGTACAAGAAATTAATTTCATATTCTATCTGCCAAAGCTCTTATTGACACGACACTGGCTGTTTAACCCAGCTGTTGTGTTTGCCGAAATGGGTTTTTGAGAAGTAGATAAATAAATAATGGCTGCCCATGCTCATTTGAGGTGATTAGCTCAATGCACTTGTGAGTCTAGTAATGAGCGAAAATATGCAAGCAAATCAATTTGGGCACCAACAAATGAGTCAATCATTTCCATTTCAAATTAACTCAGGTAATCTGGCTTTATAATATGTGAATTATTCCCTACATGGGAATAAATTCAGATATAATTAAGATGAGAAAATGTAGGGGAAAAACATGACATCAGTGGGTTAGTTAGAATTTTTTGAAGCATCGAAAACACATTTTGGTCCAAAAATAACAGTTAGTAACCAAACTCCATCACACACCTGCAGGTGATAGGTGCATCGGATAATAAGACCAGACTAGCTAGTCGTTTTAGCAGATAAGGAACTCCTGCACACTATCATGACTTGCAATTTAAAATTAATGTTTATTCACACATAATGTTTCGGTCACACGACCTTCATCAGGAGTAAAATTAATTTTAAACTGCAAGTAACGATAGTGTGCGGGAGTTCCGGGCCAAAAATAACAAAAACTATGACTTTATTCAGCATTGCCGGTTCTGTTGTCAAGCCGCGTTCAGTGATGCTGATGACGCAAGACGCTACTGACGTGTTATCAAGGCACCTAAACTTAGTTTACAGTCTGAGGGAGACGCACGCTGTAAACAAAACAATCTTCGCAAACATGTCTAAGGATTTCAACACAGTGGAAGACTTGCATTTTTTGCATTTTAAGCAACCAGGTTACTTATTTTTTAAGTTTAACCAACAATATTTTTTTACAGTGTGCTATATCTATTTAGAAAAATTAAAATAAAAAAGTACATGTACTGCATTAGATAAACTGGGAAGAGTCATAGCGCTTGCATATTGTTGTCCTATTGTTAGTTTAACTGCTTCTACTGTTCTCATTTGTAAGTCGCTTTGGATAAAAGCGTCTGCTAAATGAATAAATATCAAATGTGACAAATTAAAATGATTCTAAAACAATCATTTTGAGAAACCAGAAGCCTCAATTAAACAGAAATTCAGGTCACCTGTAGATCCCAGAGAGGAGGCGCCCGGCAAGTGTAGAACATCTTTAGTCTCTCAGTGACGGGACAATTCTTCTCACTAAAGAAATCCACCAAGGTCTGAAACAGAACAAAGTGACATTTAGGGGACGTTTATTATCAGTTTTCAAGCATTGCGACTTCCACAAATTACATTTAGCGTTTACACAATGTCCTGACCAGACGAGATGCGATAAGATGCCAACAACAAACAGTGTGTCTGTCAACACCAGAGACGCGATAAAGTCAATCAAAAATATCGGCCACTCAGAAGAGCACGTGGTCTGGCTCTCTCTGGCACTCGCAATGGCATGGATAATAGTCTACATAATCATATTCATGAATATTACACAATTGAAACATTTTTAAAATACATACCGAGTTTTCCATTGTTGTTTTCAGTACTGGTATAAGACACAAAATGATATTCAAAGTCGCATAAGATGCTTTTAAAAACATGAATAAAAGCACATAAGCAGTACCTTATATTATCATATACTTTGCAGAAATAGAAATCATTTTGAAAATAGAATCGCCACAGCTGGTTAGGACAAAAACTCTGATCACTTATCGCAGCACATCTGTTTAAGGCACCGTGATATTCTAAAAATGAAGATTTTCCTTCAAGTTTGCAACAAATAAAACAAAGTAGTTCATAGAATTGAGCACCTATGAGCCAAAATCTAAAGTCCTATACTTTTGGAGGGCACCATTAAAATGAATGGGAATGCTAACACAGATTACAAACACAAATCTCCATGAATTACAGACCTCCCTAGAACACAAAAGACATCAATATAATGAGTATTTTTATGTCCTTCGTGTTTGGTGTGACATCTGAAAGTGATAAAAACGACCCCAAGCAATTAAAATGCAGTGTTGTGCAAACAACTTAAAACAATATTCCAGTGAGTCAACAATTCACATTTTGCTTTAATTTATTGCTCGCCACACAGACCTAAATATATTTTCAAATCATTAACAAGACAGGGAAAAAAGTGATCTAGAAGCATAAAAAACAACAAATTCCAAGAGTGATGGCAATAACAAATAGATGTGCCAGCACATGCCAATAATCACAGCATTTTTATTATATTTATTTTTAAGACGCCTCTCTGCTCTCCACTGAGAAATGCTACAGGGATTGACTGCTGCGTAAACTCTGTTAAAGCATGTGCAGGCCTGCTGTTTGAGTCTCTAGTGAGAAGATCAACACGCATTCTGTTCACAAACAAGTGTGAATATTTCAAAAAGCAACAAGACAAAACACAATAACACAATGCAGCTGTGTACAACATGCACACAATTCCACAAATGCACATTGAAAGCTGATGGCCATTCTTGCCTGCTAAATACTGAAAATAAAAGCACAGAATGATGTCTATCACATTACCCCACAAATATTAATTTGACACCCTCAGCTGTCAATTATTATGAACATTTGGACTGCAACTGGCACTAATAGGAGGAGAAGGCCCAAACACATTATGGAATTACACAGTGGGGAGAACAAGTATTTGATACACTGCCGATTTTGCAAGCATGTAGACGTCTAATTTTTATCATAGGCACTCTTCAACTGAGTGACGGAATCCAAAACAAAAACCAGAAAATCACATTGTATGATTTTTAAGTAATTCATTTGCCTTTTATTGCATGACAGAAGTATTTTGATCAACTACCAACCAGTAAGAATTCCGGCTCTCACAGAGCTGTTAGTTTATCTTTAAGAAGCCCTCCTGTTTGCCACTCATTACCTGTATTAACTGCACCAGTTTGAACCCGTTACCTGTATAAAAAGTCACCTGACAGCATAGTGTGTTACTAATGTCAGTGTAACAAATATTGTTGTCCCTACTGTAACTGTACCAACTTAAAAAATGTCAACCCAAAATGCTGAAAATACAATGTGGAATGGATGTCAGCAACATTTCAGTTCCAGAACACTCTGCAATCAAACAGAAGTGAGGAAACATTACATATTCCATCAAATCCATTTCGTAAACGGATGAAAAAAATACTCCAATATACATGTAATTTTCCAGTTCTAGTTGTGGTTCACTTTGAAAGAAACTCACCTGGAAATAAAACTTCCGACAGAGTAGATACAATCAGTTTCTAAGGAGGATAGCAACGCTCGTCTGTGGGTAGCAGATAACTAATTACTTATTTAGCATTTTCATGGATGGAAAATGCCTGAAATATATAAATGCTAATCTTTCGATCAGGGGGGCTGAGGGATACAGCTGTGGAGGCTGTGTGCTTTTTTTCAGCAGTGTGCTTTGACAAAATGGGGCAAAGTAAACTCCCCTACAATGGACAATTTGGCAGTTTAGTTTGAATTACACAAACCTTTCCATGGAGCAACTCCAAGAGCCAAATACAGCTACAGAAGGAAATGACATCACTGAGCATGCGTCATGACTCAGCATGCTTTAAAAGAGAAGGGAAAGAATAATCTCCATGGAGTCAAAATCCATACATTGCAATTGTGCAAAGGCTCTGAAGTGCCTTGGAATCCGCAGCTTTGTATGATGCGTTGACAATTTCCGCTCAAACAGGGTTATTCGTTAACCTTTAGGCTAACATATTATTCATACTAATAGCTAAAAAAGTATATTTTGATTTCTTTTAACTGTAGTCTTGCATTAAAAGGCACCTATTATTGAAAATTCACTTTTACATGGTGTTTGTACATAAATGTGTGTTGGCAATGTGTGAGCAAAACCACCCTAGAATGATAAAAATCCACCCAGTGTTTTTTTTTTACAATCTTAATAAATCACAAGCACCATCTCAGAATGAGCTGTTCTAAGATTTAGCGCTTTGTGACGTAGAATTGAGCAAGGGGTCTCTCAGCCCTTCTGCTTACCGACTGCCATAGGTATCAAGTTACGCCCTCATCCAAAGGCAGGGTGGTGATATGCAGTTCATTTGCATTTAAGGTGGTATACACCAAAACAGGCCCCAAAAATGACATTTTAAAATGGTTATAATAAATTAACTGTGGGGTATTTTGAGCTGAAACTTCACATTCTGGGGACACCTGAGACCAATATTACTTCTGCTTTAGCTCTTAGTATTAGTGTAGTACTAGGCTAGTAGTACTAAAACCAAAAGCTTTAGTATCCAAAAGGCTTTCAGTCTATCTTTATAGCACTGAGACCATTTAGGCTACATGATGTTTTTGTATGTAAAGCATTATATATAAATTGGTGTATGGTGGCATTATATTCATATAAAATGAACTGCAGTGCCTCATACATTTACTGCAGTGTGCATCTGTTGTAGATTTTTTTAAACATCGGAATTACTTGACAAACCTTTTTCTGCTCCAAAAATACCGTACGTCATACAAGCATGAGTCTTTTTTTCTTTCAGCGCCGCCGTGAGATGCCTAAATCCATACCAAGAACCAAGCTGCCAACTTCTATTTCAGGGATATTATTGATTAAGCAGTGAAATTGAATTTTGCGTTCAGAGAAATCTACTTCTGCCAGGGCTTGACCGGAATCCTAAATGAAAAATAAGAGGGCGGCAGTCGATAGCGCGTGGTGTTAAGCCCCAAACAGGCAAATTGTGCGGTCACAAAGAGCGCCTCTAATCCAACAATGCACCAGACTCTGCCATTCTGAATACACAAAGGGAATAAAAACTTTTCTGAAGTTCTGGCCCACTCAGTGGCCTAGATACCGGCAACTCTGAACTGTGAGAAAAATCCAGAGCGCATAGGCGAAGTGACTTTCTGCCATTTCTGAATACACACTTTACATTCTTGATCTCAGAAGAAAGGCCAGAGGAGGCAGAGGAAATTAAGTTTGTCAAGTACCGCTGTGAAACTTGAACAGCAGCAAGGAGGTAGAGATAAGGAGACTGAAAATGTCATGACTGTTCAGAATAGAGGGGGAATAATATTGAATGAAGACAAAACAAAAATCTTTCTGAATTGGTTACATCAAATGTGAAGCTGAAGAGCATTTATGAATGACTAAAAATGTTCAGTATGTGCCTGGAATTCAACCAGAACTTCTTCCATTAATGGAGGTCCGAGTCTGCCATCAAGTAGAGGATTAAGTTCATTGAAAACAAATCCAAATACTTGAAATAAAATTGGGGTGGCCAAATAATGACTCCCTTTATCTATTAAGGTAGTTTGGTAGTGAAACTATCATGTCATACTTTTTAACTGGCTTATTCTGATAGCTAAAAATGCATTTCCTCCTCAATTAACATGAAATCGTCGTGTTCGACTTAAGCAGATGACACGGGGGACCTGTTTTTATCTTAAATGGTTACTAAGGATTTTGTTGCAATGCATAATAGAACAAGTAATTAAGGGAAAATACTTAATGACAGCCTTAAGGTTTCTTGAGTGGAGCCTTAGGTGTTTTCTTAACTCAAGGGCTTTTATGCAACCGGGCCTTAAACTTTTTGACCCACAAATAAAAATTTAGTCTGCTTTCGCACTTTATCCTGAGTTGATTAAACCATAGCCTTCATAGTTTTGACTGTTCAATAGTCGAAAACAATCATAAGATCTTGAAAATGATCAAGAGAAAGGTTTTAAATCTAAAAGATTTTTAGATCTAAAATTTTATTCTTCTGGATGTCTGATTTTACTTCAGCAACACCATCGCAGTCACAGAGCTGCTAAGTGTGACGAACTGGTAAAAAGTTTACACTGCGTATTATTTTCCAGTTAGTTGGCCTAAAGTCATGAGCCTTGTTTCTATTCTTTGACTTCAACAATAACAATCCATATTGCCTGTATGAATGACATTTACAGTTTTATCCGAATTAAAACAAAATGACTGCAAACCGTAATTGACGTTTAAGGCAACACACAATATGAAAGGATGTGTGAACTTTTGGGGAGGTCAATTTGTACCAAGCAAGTCCTTTTTTTTGTCAACATCCGATATATATCAGGGCAGTACTGATTCATGGTATTTTCAACATTTAAATCACTCACACAAAAAAAGTACTGAACATCTTAAAGATTAACTTTGAGAAAAGAGGGGTGTGCAAACTGTATATTTGGATCTTAATCTCTATAACGCACTACCTGACTGACTTTCGACATAATTTTCCTCCCTCTTTCCCATCTGTTGAACTTTGTTAAAGTGTTTCGTCCTCCCGGAGAGTGTGCCATCACTCTCTCGCCGTTGCTCCTGGGCCTTGGTTAGCTGGGATCCTTCTCAGGGTGATTGAAACCACTGGTGTCAGCAGTGGGATTTGCTAAGCGCTTCATGTTTCTCTAACTCTGTGATGGACAGGTGTTTGTGTGACTTGCAGTGATCTCCAGTCGGACTCAAACTTGCCCCTCAGGGTGGCCTCCTAATGTCAAGACTCCCCCAATGATCTGTCACATTGAGCTTTGGGATGTCAGAGAGCAGTTCCACTGGGCAAACACTTAAAACTTAAAGGAAGAACAAAAAGCAATCAAATAAGTAGAGGGCAATGTGTCACACCAAACTCTGCCCTCTGATGACTTTCCATCTGTCAGATGTTCATACTGACAGTGTCTGATCACACACTTCAATTCTGAGCTCTTAACTAATGATCACTTGCAGCGCTCGAGGTCACATCCATGGATTTCATTTGAGATCAAAAAGAGGAATGGCATCAACCACAGGAAAAGGAACACAAAAGATGATATTTTGAAGAAGGTTGGTAACCAAACAGTTGATAGACCCCCATTGACTTCCATAGGATTTTTCCTCTCACCATTTTTTTCCCCAATGGGGCCCAACTGCTTGGTTAGCCTTATTATTAAAAATATACTCTTTTTTTGTCAAGCAGAAGAAAGAAATTCATACAGATTTGGATAAACTTGAGGGTGAGTAAATGAAGAATTTTCATTTTTGGGTGAACCATTCTTTTAAGCCCTGCAACACTTATCTGACATTTGTAAACAGCACTTGGTCCTAATAATTAATTAATTAATTAATTAATTAATTGATGAATAAAAGAACATGATAATAAATAATAAAATGGATAAATACATGGATGATAATCATAAATAGTAAATAAATGTATTTAAGTGAAAAAAGGCATTTATTACAATACTAGACTTAAATTACTTAATCTTGATTATATTTTGGAAGAGATCCTTATCCTTAATTTGTCATAAATGAATTGAAAAAGGACTGATGACACTAAACTTAAACCATAACTTTAGCAGTAAACCCCCCTCAGAGGGGAACAGATGATTCAAAACAGCAGATGTCTGAGTGGTGAGTGGTGATGAATTTTTCCTACAGTCCTACAATGAACAAACTTCACTAAATAAAAATTCATCTGGCATAATGGACAAACTAACTGGTTTCTGTGACAAGTCTTTCTGCTCCTCAGAATGTCACTGGAAGCCAGACATTTTAATTTGATCAGGAGGACAGGAAGAACCAAGCTGACTTGTTTCAACAAATTTCAAAGAAGCAACAAATGTCATTCTCCAATCCTTCCTAAAATCCACACAAATGAACAAGAATACACACTAAATCATCAGCACTTTCCCAGTTTTACTCTTCTGGCTTTTCCTCAGCAAAACATGGAGACAAACTGTCATGACAAATGACAGAGGAAACAGGAAGCAGCCAAAGGGAAGCTAAAGCATTAAACTCCCTCGAGCTTTTCTGTCCATTTCTCTTGCACACATACACAAATGCAGCAACAACAACAGGAGGAAATCTGGGATCTCGTTTCTCCGGGTACTTTAATATTTTGGAAGCATTACATTGTAAACAGTGAATCAAATTGAACGAAGTTATCACTACCCTTCAGCTCATATTAAAGAGAAGAATTGTACACCTCTTAGAGTCACTAAAAGTTTGCGTTTGGTGAGATTTTTTTATGTTCATAAAAATAAATGTATTCCTGTGATGGTGAATTACTGCAGTCTTCAGTGTAACATGATCCTTCAGAAATTATTCTAATATCCTGATTTGGTGCTTAAGAAACATGTAGCACATAGACTGTGATCCTGAATGCATTTGTACCATTATTTATGATAACATTTAGATGATGACACAATCTTTGAGTGTAAATGGATATGCGTTCTGAAAGACATTCTACCTGAGTTTGCATCATGGCGCGTTCAACTCTCCGTGAGCTTCCTCTCTCCAGCTTAGTCCTCAGGCACAATGATGTCACTTCTACTGCCCAGAACTTTGGCTGAGACAGCAAACACTGTGGAAGAGAGAGAAAGAGATGAAAATATCCCTCATGGTGACATACAGATTTTCCATGTCTCACTTTCATGAATATGAAATCATGTGCAACTACATCACAAACCAAGAGGAGAGATTTCCCACACATTTTTAACCATAGTGAAAGAAAAGGAATCTATAGCGTACAATCCGACAAACGCATACCACCCTCTGCATACAGAGACGTGAGCGTTCACTGGCCTGTATCACATCAGAAGGGAGGCAGGTAAGCGAGGGGCAGAGGACTCAGATGGAAATACTTTCCGACACACGTTACAGGAAAAGCATCCTGTCTTAACTGGAGCAAGACCGACACGTCAATGCTGAATTAAAGTATATGAGGCGTCTCAGATGCACTATTTAAAACCGCACAAGGCAGTCAAGAAATATACATCTGCACTCAGGAAAAGGCTTTAAACGCTCAGGCAATTTAAACAACTGAGCAAACATTTACATATTAAACTAAAATCTTGATGTTTATTTGTTTTTATTGGCCATGTTATTTGTTGACTAACTAGTACTAGGGACGCACGAAAATAAAAATATTGGCTAATACAGTGTTGTGAACTGTGTTATGGCTAATAATAACCAATCAATGGATAATACATTTGAACAAATCTACTCTTTAGAAAAAAAAAATACCCAAATGACTAAATTAATCAATAAATAAAAATCACAGTAAATTCTACAAGTAATTAAGGCATCACAACATAATTGTGT
Organism: Cyprinella lutrensis; assembly: GCA_027497675.1. Classification (NCBI taxonomy): domain Eukaryota; kingdom Metazoa; phylum Chordata; class Actinopteri; order Cypriniformes; family Leuciscidae; genus Cyprinella; species Cyprinella lutrensis. The sequence continues at coordinate 13,984,325 of JAOTRC010000013.1, forward strand.
GTTTTAAAATGAATACATTTAGATTGCCTTTTCTGTCATCTTACACTCACTAAGATAAAGCGACCAAGTCATATCTAGTCAAAATGTATGCGCTTTCAATTCTTTACAATATTAAATTAAATATGCAGTCATTCCAGAGTCAATGCAACTTAAGAGTTCACTTGATACTAGTAACTGGAGCACCTGAAGTGTTCCCGAAATATTCTCTATTTGGATGATATAAATGCTTAAAAGAAGATAATTTGCCATTTGGAATCAAAGGACAAATGATTTGGAGGCTGTGTGATATGCAGAAGAATTAGTGGCAGAAACTGTACAGAGATCAGATCATGAGATCACAGCGGCAATGATAAGAGAAAGACATTGGTGAGTCTATCCGGAGTACAGTAACTCAAAACGAGATACTGAACTGCAGTCAGATAGTCAACTGCTGTCAGACCTGTGAGCATTTCACCCAGTGAGGATCTGCTCCATTTTTGTAGCATATACACATATCTATATTTTCTGGTCTTCCTGGACAGCAAGAGAGATGGAGTTTATGTAGTAAACGAACAAAATGTCAGTTCCCATGTGTACACACACACCACCGAGACTCTGTTTGGCCTCCTCCATTTAAAGCATTTATTACAGGAAAGGGTAACACCACTTTGGTCCTCTGACCCACAAAGGGGAAGAAAGGAAAGGAAAAAAGCACTGGAAGGTTCAGTGTGATTTATGGGGACTTCAAGCCTGACTCATCAAACTCCTGCTCTTAAACCTGACATTCACATCAGAGCACTCCCATCTTCCTTTCTTAACTTCAAAGATCAGATATGCTGTGAAACGCTGCTCACCCTCATCCTCCCCATTTCAAATATTTATCTTAAAATTGTTTGGGAGGGTGGGGGAGATTTTGAAATGTAATGATGTAATTGGAAATGCAGAAAAAGCAGTAAAGTACTGACTTTATTTTGAATCATGATGCAGAAACTAATGCAAGTCATCTGACATTTAAATGTGCCACTAACGTTGAATTTGTCTTACAAAACTTGCACTATGGTGGCTGATTTATTTTTAGGAGGAGAAAATAAAATGGTTGTGGGCCCTGCTGGGGGGTAATGTTTCTGTAAGAAACATACCAGTCTCACGTGGGCCATTTTCTCACTGTGTGTTAAGTGTACTGTACTGTGGGGGGGTCTGTATTTATCTGTGTGGAAACATCTATATTTAAACTCATCCTTACTATAACAGGCCTTACCCCAAATCTGTCTACAGACACAAGGGCTCCAGGAAGACTACAGTGCCCAGTTGAGCTGCCTACCTAGACACCATTTTTAGGCATATTTGGCAAGCTCACAATGCAAAGGTTGTTCTGAACAGTAGGCAGAAAAGTTTTGCTGCCTCATAAGACACTTGAGCTATGGCATGTATCATAACAGATAAGGGGCCTCAATCATAGGGGCACTGCATCCAACTCAGTATGGGGTGGGTTATTGATACAAATTATTGATAGAAAACAGATTTATCTAAATCATAAAGAAACAATGGTTCTAGAAAAAAATAAGCAACAATTTAAAGTGTTTAGTCAATGAATGACTGAATTGAGATTCTCAACATGCACAGAAAAGAGTGATAAATCTGAAGATATATTCTATACACTAGATATCAAGACCCTCACTAAGGTTTGGTACAGAGCCAGAAAGATCTCAATTCTCATTTTTGGATGATCCTTCAATAAAATAAACTTGGCTTTGTCTGTGAAGCGCTGATGAACATAATGAATAACAGAGACACTTTGGCTGTCTCCCAATGGGCTGAAAGTATCAAATGGAAGGGCAGAAATTGTTAGTGACATAAGCATTTTGGCAGTCCATCTTTTGGAAATTCAAGCTGATAATGTGCGGATTATTTTGTGTTTTTCCCAGAAAAACTTCCTGAGTTCTCTCGAAGTGTGTGCTATCTATCTATCTATCTTTCAGAGGAGCATAACCCAGGGTGCATATCCGAGATCTGAACCTGATAACAGAAGACCCCTGAGGGGGTCAAGGAACGAGCAGCATTGCCTGAGGTCAGGCAGAATCTACGACAAAACTCATAACTACATTGGCATGCACAAAATTGTATTAAAATTCCAGAAACACCCACAAAACAAGCATAAAAGCATACAGCTTCAGTTGAACTGATGAACAAGTCAGGGAGAGAGGGAGCCTCCAAATGCTGGTGTGTTGAAAAGGCAGTAGACGTCCAGAGATAAGTAAGCCATCTCCATTTAGTTTGAAGATGGATATCATTTCAACGGGCCTGATTTTGAGTGTGATACTAGGACTAAGTCTAACAAAGTAGAGGAAGTATAGACTGTTCTTAGCACAGAAGAATATGCCAAACTGGGAGTGGCAATAAACAGTATAGACACAAAAGAGAGAAATGCACTGCACATATGTATATGCAAATATATGTATGTGTGACTTTGTGTGTGTATGTATGTACTGTATTCATGCATGGTATACAAATTGTGCTTGTGTACTTGGGGGTTGCACAAAACATTCCCACCCTAAGAGTTCTCATTGCTCACTGCAATACCAAGTTGACAAGATGACTATCACAAAGCAGCTTCCTTCCCTAGGGAAGAAGAAATCACCAAGAAACAACTTTTCAGGCTGGTGACCCCTCCCACTCCATCCAGAATTGTACCTCTGTTCTCCACACGCTGTGAAAAACCTGTTGAAAAACAGATCTGAATGCAAGCTTGCAATAAGAAGTGGGGATGGTTTGTAGATGATTTGACAGGAGAGATCTGAAATGTCTCCAAAGAGAAGATCAAGTTATGAAATTGATTCAAATCATGAGGCCAATAACATGCTTTTCCCCAATCACTATAACAGTCCTTTATGGTAATTCGTTATCCTTCCTTGGCAAGTGACTTTGTATTCAAAATTATTAATTTGCCATACTATAAAGGGGGTCGCACCACGAACAAGAAGCACAGTGCTGCCTTGCGCTACGTTTACAATTCAAACATGCCTTCTATGAGTCTGTCAACAATACGCCTTATTCACGGCAGCACCATCTTTGATTTGTAATGAGAATGAAAGTGAGACTATGAGGGATAGACTTGCATCTCTTCAATGGGCTGTACTGTTATTTAATGTGTTTTCGGATTGTTCTGCTCATGAAACACTGGAAAAATATATTCCCAAGAAATGTCAGTTGACAAGAAACTCCCGACAATGTAAACTGTGGAAAATAAGTAATCTAGCCGCTTTATTCAGCTTTTTACAGCGGATGCCATTGGAAACACGTTAAGTCACGGTGCTTTTTTGAAAATGTTTGAAAATACAAATTAGTGGATGTAATTGGTCTATTTTTCCAACTTCAAGTAAAGGAAACCATATTTATGGATGTCTATACCAGTAACTGATGAAAAATATCAAAAGCATCGTTTTAAGCTTAAAACCACTTTTCAAACCAACCAAACTGTGAAGTATTTCCAATTGAAAGGGTTTTTTTAGCGCATCTCATCTCCATCCCTCGCTCATAGCAGACTGATGGTTGTTGGGAGTGGTTGAGGACATTAAACCCAAGCCACCAAACTGACTTCATCAGGGAAGGAGCACCATTCCAGAGCGGAAGCAAGCAGTCAGATTTTGATTACAATTTCTTTTTTTTTCTGTGTGGATTCATTGTTTACCACAAGAATAGTAACGTACGCTAACAAAGTAAACTTAACTTTGATCAAGAGTACTTTAAAAAGCAAAAAATATAGAATAGCCAGTCTTACTGAATATATAAGATTAGGAAAAGACTTTGAGCGGCACTGAAAAGCTTGACATCACTGATAAAAGCAATGCAGGCTGCCTTTAGAGACACCCATCCAAAGATGAAAGACAGAACAGTACAGTAGATGTGAGCAGTAGCAGCACAGGTCTTCAGAGGTCTTTCCAAGAGAGAGACACCATGAGCGATAGAGGGAGAGGAAATTTAAGAGGCCCCTAAATGAGATGTTCAGTGGTCCGCGTCTTTACCTTTATTACTTTAATTACACAAAGAAAGAACAAAATGTCCTCATTTCTGGGAATAAAAGACTTAAGGTTTTTTTCTGTAGAAGATGAAGGCATGACTGAGTCTAAAACGCTATTATGAAACTCTTTACATTTTACTGGTTAATTACAACAAAACCACTAGCAATATAAAATACCGAGTTCCAATTCACTTGGGACTGTGTACTTCATATAAATACTGCAAAAGTGGTGGAAGGCAAGGCCGGAGAGCAATAGACGCTGAGTCTGTGTCATTGAATTGAGCAATAGAGGGAATATTAGATCATTTTCTGTGACAATTTACGTCAACACTGAATTCTCTTGGTGCACAAAAGTACAATGATTATACAAACTGGTAAATGTTGTGTTGAACTGATTACAATCTAGACAGTTGTGACTTATAGTTGACCCTGATGACATGGTTTGCTTGGAAGCAGAGCCAAAGTTATCATTTTGTTTAGGAATGGAATAAAATAAATAACCATTTAGTTTTAGATACTGTATAAATAATTTTACAAATAATTCAAATTTTAATAAACAAACCTCTGGGAGAAGATTCATTCTAAAAGTAAGCTGACAAAAGATAGATATGAAAACTCAAATCATATAAATAATATCCAAGTACAAGTAATTTCTTAGCCCATCAGAATGAAACGGTCACCACAAAATCCTGCATCGGCGTCACTGTTCGGGAAGCACTTAGTTGAAAGGTGGCTTACCAAACAGATGACGCAAGTGAGGAATATCATCTGTTGAAAACAATATCCTACCATCCCATCTGAACCAACTCTAAATTTCCAAAGCTTCTCTGTGAGCCTGTGTAAATAGTCCTTCACTGTCAGATCACTAATGTGTATCTGCACAATGTCTATGATGAAAAAGAGAGTTACCATTAGCAGAGCCGCTACTGTAACACGATACAATACCGCAAAGTATTTACATGGACACTCATTTAATCTGTCTCAAAAGGAGGCGGTAAATTCAGTGCGAAATCATCAAGGTTCCCTGAATAACAAATGTCAGACATGAGCTCATATCGACCACATCTTTATCTTCAAAATTCAAGTGCCATTTCATTCTGAAGCAGGTGACTCAAGTATAATGCCATGCGCAGACTGCAAAGAGATTCATTTTTACATTATATCATTTAAACCCGTCGACGAAAGCCAACTATAATACAGCTGTGATGCGTCACCATGACTTCATGAGGAACGGGTTTTGTGTTAAACTTTTGAAAGAACAAAAAAAACTTTATTATCTATGGCTATATGTGATGCGATCTGGGAAAACCCACCACTTGGTGAAATTTGACATATTACAGGTTCTGAGAACATATTAAAGCTGGGTTCAAGCCCTTTCCAAATCTGTTTTTATTTCTTTTATTTCTGTAACAAAAATTGTGATTATCTGAAGTTAGATGATCGGTAAGATTTTCAGAAATGGAATTTTGAGAAAAAACGGTTTAATTAACCTATCCAGCTCCCCCACCAGGCACCACGGAAAAGATCGCCCAAACTGGTACAACATAAAAACAGCAATGACAGTGCAGATCAAGAGAGGAACAAGCCTGAACTTAGCCTATGTAGTTAAACCAAATAATTATATATGGGCCTATATATAAATTATAAAATATTTTTTATATTTAATACATTTATAGACTAGGCTTGAAAAAATAATTTACTTCAAGGAACTACTTTGCAAGAATTAAATTACACGTGTAATTTTTGTAACTGTAATCAAGCAAACATCATTACCATTAATTCCAATTCAAATTCCTATGTGTTGTAGCCAATTTTGTTCAAATTAACACTCGTAAACAGAAAAGGAGCCAATTCTTTAATTCTGAATTTTGACTGGCATTGAGACCACTTGGTCACTGACTTCTGAACACATCTGATCACAGCATCATTAATTCAAAAGGCTAAAGGACTTAAGATTTTTAAAACTTTTCAAGGAAGCCATTGTGACATCCGTCATGTCACAATGACTTTAGCTCATGTGTAAGACATGAGCTCCTTTCGGTACTAAATACCGTTTACTAAACATTCAAAGCATGCTTTGGCTGGATAATCTACCATAAAATCCTCAGTTTTTAAATTTGTTCTGGTGAACAATGTTGACAAAGACCCATGGCGAAAACTAAAGGTGGACAGCAGACAACCTGTGAGGTTACAGTCCAATCCAATGTCCATGTCCTTAAGCTGGCAATGAAAGCATGAATAATCAGCTTTGAAGGTGCACCATCTTTGCTATGACTCAAGCACCTCGAGGTGTTTGGATATGGCAAGCGTCCCTAACAGTGAACAACAGCTAATTCAGAAAGACTGAAATCCCAGACACAGCTTGATCTATATGTACACAAGCTCAGTGTTGGCAATAGGGTGGTGAGATACATCTTTAGTCCGAAATGTACCCCTTAGCAACAGAACAGTGTTGGAAAAGAGGTCTTGCCTTGAGATAATTTGTTGCTGATCAGACAAGACATAGGAGAAAAATTCCCATTACGAAAAAAAGAAATCCTAACCTTTTATAACAAGTTGACAGGTGAGCAATGAAAAACTTATATTAAAATGAATATAAAATAATACAATTTAAAAGTCTTCAAAGGCGTCTACGTCCTTGTCTATTGGATTAAAGGTCCACTCCTTTTCTTCCTTCTGTGCTTTATCTAACTTGGAGAGAAGTCCTGTAGCTCCTAATGGAAAACTCAACAGTAAGAGTTCAAACTGAACAAAAGTAATTAATTTCTCAACAGACGATGACTTAATCTTGTAATAAAGTTTAGCAAAGACCTAATTCAACATGTATTTATTTAGAGATACACATGAAAAGCGAGGCCTCTGGCAAAGTCATTAAGCTCTTGTGGAACTAAAAGATTTATGGTTAGACAGTCACATAAACGCCGCGGCTATAAATTAACCCCAGCGGCCGACCCGCTTTCAATCAGAACGGTTCCACTTTCCAAACAGATTCGAGAGCTCAAGTTCAGCCTGAACTAGCCAGTCCTTCCTAGAAACCCTCCTGAAGCCAATAAGACTACTTGAGCCAGTGCACGTCTGCACCGCCATGATATCATTTCGATTACGGCAGGTGCTTCAGACACATAAACCCTTGAGTAAATGAAAAGCCACATGAAGATCCCAAATGGTCAACAAAATGAGAGACCGACCTTTGGTCCAAATAATATTTTATCACCCTATAAACAGAAACTGAAAATGGCAGGTAACATAGTTGTGTTCAATCTGGTTCAGTCAGTAACACTTTTAATCATTTACTTTTTATTACATTTAAAAAAAATACATACATTTGTATATTATATTATATATATTTAACACCATGTCAGCGGCAATGCTATTTTCATGGTAATCCTCAAATTACAATTTAGCCTACAAGCTAAATATCCCCCCAAAAAACAACAGCCTGTTCATTCATTTCTTTACTGGTAAGGGTGTTGTAAATTTATGAGGGACCCAACAGATGCTCTGCACTTTGTTATTATTATTATTATTTTTTTTTTTTTTGACATTTATGATCTTCTGGATAGATTCAGCATTACAACTGTTTGAAATTGCTTGTCAGATGACATATTACAGATGACACACCCCACAAGATCCGAACAGCGAAAGACATTTCTCTGGGATTCATTACCAAACAAATCAATGTCAGATCAGTGTTAAGACAGAGCAAAAATTAAATTAAATTTTAGCATGACTTGAAACAAAGGCATATTTTTTTTATAGTTCTTCAATGTCACAAGGTGCATTTGTATTTTAATCTATTGTAAATGTAGAAGAGAGAGCAGATTATTAAAAAAGACTTATAATCATGCAACTTCAAACTTTTTTTGGTTGAATTTATTAATATATTAAAAATACATTAAATAAACATATTAAATAAATAAATAAATAAATAAATAAATAAATAAACATTTGTCATACCACCCACCCCTAAAAGAAAAAATACTGGACAAAACAAAACATGAACTAAAAACACTTGCATTCCTATAGCACAAAGAGCATGGCAACAATTTACAAACTGATCAAATGTATACATACAAGTTGCGATTCACTTAAGATAATCACTTGCCAAATGCATAGATGTACATGTACTTCACTTCATGCAATACATCTCTAAATGATTCAATATGTGTAGACATTCAACGCGTGTAGCAAATTCTTAAAGATAAAGCAGACAATAAAAAACTGTGATGTTTGCTGGGCACGTGACAACCATCTAACCAGCCTGCAGACTCCTGGATCCACATGTAGACTGGAAAGATGCCTGCACACACAACCAGCCAGTGGAGATCAGCAACAGCAGAGAGCAGATCAGCAGAAGATAGAAATGGTGATGGCAAATAACCTGAACTGACCGTTACATCTTTTATGATGTGTAAGAGAAAAGCAGTGGCTGTAAGAAAACAGGTGTTGAATCAAACTAAGCATCGGGTGCAATCAATCAGTCATGGAGATGAAGTAAATCTCTAAAGTGGAAGGAAAGGGATTGTTTGTTTTCTGCCTGTATCGTCATAGGTGGTCTTTTGACCTTCAGGAAGACACAAGGACAAGCCCAGATCACATGGACTGTAGTTTAGGAAAAATGACCAGAAAATGTGGGCCATGGTTACATGTAGAGTCACCAGAGAATGGAGGGAGAATTAAACCTCACTGTTTTCTCATAAATAAACTCACTCCACAGACATGGGATGTAAAACAATGCCCCCCTCCGATCTTCTT